>JASSUY010033119.1:0-63337 GCA_032466535.1 Forpus xanthops
AAATGCGAGTAAGATAAAACTGCAGGTCCATAATGTCCTCCTGCAATTCTTTTGGTGTTAAATGATAGAGTATCCAGTCTAATAGAATTGAAGCTGCATGTTATAAAGATTAAATACCCTGTGTTCTTTAACCTGTGCTTCAGTATTTATACTGCATTTGTCACTGTCTTATAGTGGTTAGTGGGGATGCTGGAAGCAATTTTAAGGTGCTTGTTCCTGCTATGAATAAACAATTTGCTGGGGAACAGAAAATCAGCAGGAAGTCTGGAATAAATTTCTAAGTTCTTTGATTATAGTTTGAATGCATGCCTGATGAGTCTTTTCTGATCAGAGGTCATCTAGTAAAGCATCTATTTTGCATGGAATGATTTAGATTGGAAGTTACCTCTGGAAGTTTCCAGCCTAACCCTAGGTGGGTAAATTCAGTGATGGGTTGGGTTGCTCAGGGCACTGTTATGCCAGTTGTTCTATGTATCAAGCATATTGCACATTCTTTCTGTATATCTTGTTTGACCATCCTCACTGCAAGGTTGGGTTTTTTTCCTTGCATAAATCTGAATTTGCCTTTTTACATCTTGAGTCTGTTGCCCTGCTCCTTCAGCAAGCAGTGTTACTAATGGCACAAGAAAACATGTTTAACTGGCATAAAAACCTGTAGGTCAATAGAGAGGATAAAGTGCTGTGGGTTGCAGAAAGAATGTGCTTGAGCAGGGAATTAGAACTGGATGAGCTTTAAACACTTCCAACCCAAACTATTCTGATTCTATGGAAAGTTACAATTTCATTTTGCTGTTACTTACAGTGAAGCTGATTAAAAATGTTCCCTTTCCTTTTGAGTGAACTTGGACCCAAACCAAAGGAAGGTAGAATGCCTGCAGTGCTGTATCTAAGCTTGACGTTGTACAGCCATGTGTTTAATTCTTAAATGCAAGGTTAGGGGTGTACAGTGCATGTGACGTCAGTGGGAGCATTCTTCTGAGCACAGTTGGTGGAATTTGTTCTACAGTGCAGCATTTTTAATTGCCTTGGTAATGTGTCTCCAGCAAGGTTTCCTGATTCTTCTGGCTTCAGCCATCATGTTTAAATGGAATCATGGTACTAATAGTCCTTGTGGTTTTAATTATTCATGGCTTCCCTGTTAATCACTTGTGTAAAAGTTGGAAGTTGAGTGCAGGTGAGAAGGAGAGTTTTGAAAAGTCCCCAGAACAACAAATCACTTGAATCTCTTCTGATCCTTGGTGGTAATGTCCTCCGGCCTTTTAGAAGAAAGTGACTTTTAATCAAAAATTTAATAAACTCACTATTTCTGAGTGACCTGTTTTCACAAATGGCTTACTCTAAGCCCAGAGCTATAGTATCCTGGCCACTCCCACACTTCCTCTTCCTTCCTTGGTTTTGTCTTTGCTTGCTCTAATGGGATCATCTTAAGCTTTAATTTTTTTTAATTATTAATTTTTTATTCCCTTGTGGAATTTGCAATGAGCTCAATGCAAAATAGCTCAGACTTCTGTCAAATATTAGGGTTGCTCTCCTCTTGAACTATTTCCAGAAGTTGTAAGTCTTGATGATAACCATTAATGTAGAGCTTAATCTTTGATCTTTCCTCATTGAGAATAATGCCTTTGCATTGACATGAGTTAAATGGCAGTGGCTGGTTCAATACTGAAGGTAGCTTGCAATTTAATATATTCATAATTGTTTAAAAATTGCATAGTATTTGAAGCACAATCTATGTTGCTCAGACAACAGAAAGCAAACAGCAGTTTTCTTAATGTATACGCTCCTTCTAATATCCCTGGGGGTGCTGTGCTCTCTGACTTTGCCCTTGATTACAACAACCTGGTCAAAATGTTTTTTGAGGGGGATCTCTAGTTGACTTGCAATATACCAGTGCCACTACTCACCCACCTACCCCTGATTATCTCTGGAAGGAGGAATTCTAGGAATACCTTGTTGGTGACGGAAGCAGTTCTTGCTATGTCTCTGCTGAGTATCCCTGAGCATTCATCAGTTGAAGTGGAAGAAGGGGGAGGAGGTGGTGGCAGAAAACAGGGCTGGAGCTCTTGAAAATTGTATTGTTCCAGGAATTTGCTGCCCAGCATTTACAAGAACAGGACCATCTTTGTTAAAAAGACCAACTTGTTTCCCGCAATGTCCTTTGCGTTGAAACTTTTTTTTTGTTTGTTTGTTTGTCTGTTTGTTTGTTTTTGTTTTGTTTTGTTTTTTTTTTCCCTGAGGTTTTGGTATCACAAAAGGAATTTTATTAACATAAAATAGAAAGGAAAAAAAAAAAACTGAAAAGGAAGAAAGAAAAAGTCTGTGAAAACATAGAAAAAGAAGCAAACAGATAAAATGGCAGGATGCAGTTTTAAAGGTCCCGAAGGAGAATGGCACAAGGTTTAATCAAGCAGAAATTCAACGTAGGTAAAGAATGCCCAGACTAAAAACTTTGAAAGTCACCAGGCACTGACGGCACCATCACCTTTACAAGCACCATACTCTTCCTCTCCATAACACTAGGTATTACAGCAATGGCTTGCTTTTGTTGTTCTTGGTGTGTTTTCATGTGGCTTTTCTTTTGTGTTTTGTTTGTTTGTTTGTTTTTCCCACTCTGATTTAAAAACTGGACAGGTCTTGTTCTTTTCCCTCTTCTTTCCAGGTTGACCATAAGGACAGAGTCACTGGTGCAGTGCTATCAGTACTTACTACAGAAGCAGCAAAATTAACTCAAAAGCTATACAGAAATGTTGGTTCAGTTCCATGCTCAATAACAGTTAAGTTACAATCACAGCCCTATTTTCCCCAAAACACCCAAGGGATTTCTCAACCCAACTTTGCAAAGCCAGATGCTGCTTGCCTGGTTAGGCTGGTTGCAACAGTATCTAGGACACTTCAGCTACTTGTGACAAACTTTTTTTTTTGGCTACAATTCACCTTTTCTTGTTAGTGTTTTTGAGGAATGGTTTGCCATTTTTTATTATTTTTCACCAGCATAGACATATGACCATGTAAATGCGTGTATTTCATTCAGCCCGTTCTGCACATGGAAGTCCTAGACACTGTACTCAGAGAAGCAGAGTTCTGAAGGTACCTGTAAGATTTACATACCCCATTATGTTTAGTCCTGTTTGCAAATAGCCTATCCTGGAGTTAGAAAACAAAACAGTTCAATTCAAACTAAAATGTGCATTAATGAAAGGATACCCTTGAGATCTCACTGAAAATGTGATAAATAACCAAAGCACTAGCAAAAGAAACCAAGCAAACTACTTACATGTTTAATGAATAAAATAAAACCCATTTTATGAAAATTGGTAGTATTTTCCCACTGTGGCATAATGTGAAGTACCCAGCTGATTTTCATTTAATATAGTGTGCTGCAATAACTATAAAGTTCTGATTAAAAGCAAATAGGGACCAAATTAAGAATGCATTAATGAGAATGTTCTCTTCACAAAATCTTATGACATTTTTTGGTTCCCTAAGGATGTCCCAGAATACATCGGAACTCCCAAGTAACCTAATGACGTGTAGAGAGGATGCATTTCCATATTTTTTTTTACCAAATTACTACTTACTAATAATTATATGAATGAGTTATATGCATGAGGCAAAGAATTAGAATTCAGGAAAATTCAATTTCCTTCAAAAGGCAAGGGAGTCAGGCAAGAAACAACCCTGGGATACTTTTTCTGTCACTTCACACATGTGACACATGCTTTCTGGATCAGTGAAAATGGATAATACCTGTTCATAAATGCCTGTTAATTAACTTCTTTCTCAAGCTTGAGGCACAGTTTGGCAGGAGGCAGAATGACTGATTAACTGTTGTCCAGGCTCTACATTCAGCTACTGATATTTTCTCAACTAAGAATGAAAGCAAAGTAAGATTGGCTTGGTAAAGAACCTTTGCACTGACTATTCAGTACTGACTAACCTCATTATCCAGGAATAGAAAGTAAATTCAAAGAATGAAAAGTATTACTTCAAGCCCAAACTTTTGATCAGCTGACAACTCCAACTCCATCTGTAGACTCCAGAGATAGTAAGGGCTCCAAACAGAGCACAAAGCAAGGTCAGCAATTAAATGAAGCTTCTGTGCAAGTTCTTGAGAGGTAGGGTAGTATAAGGGGAAGTTTCAATCTCACCAATTAAAGATAACATGAGATTATACTTACTAAACCCTACAAAATGGACTAAAAGACTAATGACGACTCACATCAGCATATACAAACTCAGACTTTATAATGTTTGTCTTTACTGCTGTGACAGCTGCTTTATAGACTATTGCATCATTAAATGGATCGGTATTCCTTTGATGCTGTGGAAAACCTGACATGCACTCGTGATGGGAGACTGACCAAAAGGAAGTTAAATACAGAAGTCATTCAAGTATCTGCTCTCTTTCTTTAAGGACTTCACTGTGAGCCAGTTAACTTCCAAGTCAGATAAGGGAGTATAATTACCTGTTTCTCTACTGTGTGAATTATTCCCTGACATGGATATGAAAGAGAATAAAGAATGCAGAAGCAGTGAGTGCACTGCTTTCTCCCTTACATAGTCAATCAGAAAATAGACAAAGGCATAGAGAAAAAGGACTAGGGTGAGGAAATTATTTAGTCAAAGGAAAAACGTTTTTAAGACTGATGCAAGTGGGAAAAAAAAAAAAAAAGGAAAGTACTCTTAAGTGCTCACTGGCAATATGCAAAAGCAACACAACTAAATTCCTGTCCAGGAGTTTTAAAATAATACAAGAAATACGATTCTTTCAAAGGACATTACTCCCTTAGAAATACATTGGAGCTCCTTACAGGTGTAAATCAGCATAAAACAAAAGGAAATTTGGTGATTTTGTATAACTTAAATATCCACAAAGTGCTTAGCAATATCTGTGAAAAATACTAAACTGTTGCAAGATGAGAAAAAGGATAGTCCCTTAAATAAATAACTAGTTGAACACAAGATAACAACAGATAGGAATTAAAAGCCAATTTTCAAAAAACCCCACTGATGTCTGGGGTCAAGAATATTCATAAAATGATGTGGAAAATGGGGTGAGTAATGAGGCAATAAACCTGACATTACATTCATGAGCATAAAACTGAAGGCTGATTGTGAAGAGATCTATAATGACCTTTCAAGTTCAGCAATGTGATTGGGCAGATGAAATTCAACAGTCCATTTAAAAATCATTAATGTATGCAAACTGATACAGATCCTCCGCAAAACATTTTTATTTCCCAACTTTAGCCCTTGCTGCATCACAGTGAAACCAATCTTTTCTGCCACTGCATATAGAATGTAGGTGCTTCTGGAAAAGAAGAATTAAATCAGGGTTTCCTTTGTTGCCACTCTCAGTTTGACAGTCTAAGCACTTTCCTGCTAAAAATGCAGCCAAAAGCCTTAGACTCTGGTACTGAGGGATTCCATTTTTATAGAATCCTGTCCTTCAGTTATAAGGGAAAAGCAGCTAAATATTTCTGGCTTGCACATGTGCCTTGAGGTATGAATATGAATACTCAGAAAGGAAGAAAGTAAAGAATTTATAAGAACTGAAAGGCATACAAGCATAAAAGGGAATTATTTTTTCAAAACTTCATAGTGATTCAGTTTGGAATACACTATCTAATTATATATTAGAAGTATTTATTAAATCTAGTACTATGTTGACCTTTTTGTTATTGAATACTCTTATCAAAAATGACAATTCAGTGTTTAAACATTAAACATAAATGTTTAAAAGAACAGTTAGAGAAATTATTGCAAGAAATGAAACTCCACAGTTCAACTCTTGTCCCTGGTTGAACAAGATAATCCCAGCAATGTTAACAGGAAACAAATGCTGATAGGTAGAAAGACCTAAACCAGTTTTCTTTAGTGGAAAACCTTTTGTTGATGAAAATCTTATATAACTGAAAGATTTAAGATTTAAAATATTATATTAAATAATTTTTTTGAAATGTATCTTGATTTAAGTTTGTGCAAAATTATAAAAATTTGATGTATTCTAATTCCAATACTTTGATTTAGAAAGGAGCAGTTGAAGTGCAGTACTAAAATTTATTCTAAGAACTTGAATAAATTAATATATATTTGTTTTGCTAGCAGTAGTTGAATCTTTGGTAGTGACTATAAGGATAAGCTGATTTGCTTCTGTAAGAGATAATGCTGATATATTTGAGATCTTCACAAGGTCTTTTATGTAATCTTTGAAGAATACTTTTTTCATGCAATGCAGTATAGTTTATTTTAAATATGAATGATGCAACCTTACAAGAACATATTCCATATGACATTAATATGAAATTAAGTTTTTTCTCATCTTTTCACATTACTGATATTATTTTCACATTCTGCTAGGTTCATGTTGCTGTCAGGACAGGGAGGACAACTGTTAAAATGGGTAGGGTGTAAAGGACTAAATATTGGAAATATTGCAAGGAACACTGAATCTCAAAATCATCATAACTTCTCCAAACTAAGTAATTCAGATAAGTTGATACTATTTTAAAACAGAATTTCCTCTATGAAAAACCTACGGTTATTGTCTTTGGAAATGCCAATTTCTTTTCAAAGAACAAGTTATAATTGCACAGTACATATTACAGCAGGCATGAAAACCTAAGCAAGCTCATCTCTTCACAACTTGAGTTTTCAGCTTGTGGTGGTGAAGTTGAAAGGTATTCACTTTTTCTAGTGAATTATCAAATAAAGGTATGGAAGGTATGGTAACGACAGTCAAACACAGGTGTCATCTTCTAAACAACAGTGACTTTCACATAGTTCATAAGCCTTTATGCGAATTTATGCAGCCTGTGTGAAGGCATCTTAATCAAAGATTACCTGAATTATATTTCTAGACACTGACAAGAAAAGGCATGTACCAAAGACCAGAGAGCATGTTACAGACCAGTGTTAATCTTGATTTTGCTTGGGATCAAACAACTTCTTCGTGCAAATACACCATGCACTACATTTACAGAAGCTGAGGTTGATGTGAAGAGACTCAGGATGAAGAGACTCAGGATGAAGAGAAGAAATAGAGGTACATTTTGTTCAGAATAGAATTATGCTTTTGGGAAACCACAGTCAGAATAACAGACACAGTGTGATGACTTCACAGAAAATAAGTAGCTTTTCCCTGGAATATTGTATTTAAAGCATACTGTTAATACCTAGTAACAGACAGAGTTTTATGACAACGTTGAAACATTGTAGTATTTTTCAGAGTCTGGTTTCATCTTTAAGTTTTTATGCCACACTACTGAAAGCAATAATTTAACTATGGGATAGAAGATATTTCTTTGGCATATTGTCACTGTCATTTCAAGCGTCATTTTGAAACTCTCAGCAGATAAACTTTTTCCGGGAACAGTCAGAATTAGAGAAAAAGCAGAGATTGGGAATGATTATCATGGACTCATAGAACAGCTTGGATTGGAAGGGACCTTTGAAGATCATCTAGTCTGACCCCACTGCAATGAGTACAGACACCTTCAATTAGATCATGCTACTCAGAGCCCTGTTCAGCCTTGCCTGGAATATGTCCAGGGATGGGACACCTACAATGTCTCTGGGCAACTTCTTCCACTGTTTCACCACTCTCATTATAAAAAAAAAAAATATTTTCCTTGTATTTAGTCTATATCTGTCCTCTTTTAGTTTTGAACCATTACCCTTTATCCTGTCACAACATGTACTGCTAGATGTTTTGTCCCCATCTTTCTTATAAGCCCCCTTTAAGTATTGAAAGGACACAATAAGATCTCCCCAAACGCTTCTCTTCTCCAATCAGAACAACCACAGATCTCTTATTCTTTCTTCATTGGCCTCCATCCCTGATCATTTCTGTAGCCGTCCTCTGGACCCTCTTCAACAGGTTCATGTCTTTCCTGTGCTGAGGGCTCCAGAGATGGACATGGTACTTTGGGTGAGACCTCAACAGAACAGAGTAGAGGGGCAGAATTATCCCCTTGACCTGCTGGCCACACTTCTTTGGATGCTACCCAAGATATGGTTGGCTTTCTGGGCTGCAAGTGCACCTTGTCAGCTCATGTTCAGTACACTTATGTCTGTCCCAGTAGGGCTGCTCTCAATTTCTCAATCCCCCAGTCTGAACCTGGCACTTGGCCTTGCTGCACCTCATTAAGTGCACATAGACCCACTTATAGAGCTTGTCCAGGTCTCTCTGGTATGTCAGCACCATGCAGATTAGTATCACCTGAAAACTTGCTGAGGGTGCATTTGATCCCACTGTCTATATTATTGATGAAGGCATTATAGTGGTCCCAATAGAGAACCCTAAAAGGAGCACTGCACCGCTTGCAGCTGATCTCCATCTGGATGTTAAGCCATTGACTAACCTCTGGATGCTACCATCCAACCAATTCCTCATTCACTGAACAGTACATACATCAACACCAGCTCCCACCAATTTAAAGAAAAGGATGTTGCAGGGGACCACATCAAAGGACTTACAGAAGTCCAGGTAAACAACATCCCTTGTCACTCATGCAGTCACTCTATTATAGAAGGCCACTAGCTTGGTCAGGTAGAATTTAGCATTGGTGAATCTGTGCTGACTGTTTCAAATCACATCCTTGTCATCCGTGTACCTTTGTATAGATTCTTGGAGAAACTGTTCCATGATCTTTCCAAACACAGGGGTGGGTCTGACAGGTTGGTAGGGTCCTCCTTTCTGCCCGTCTTAAAAACAGATGCAATGCTTTCACTTGTTCTGGTCACAGGGACCTGGCTGCCATATTTTTCAAATATCATGGAGAATGTTGTCATGGGTTCAGAAGCCACAGTCATTTTTCTCTTTTTAGTAGTAGCTGGTGTAGTACTGTGTTTTTTGATTTTCGGCTTGGGAACAGTGCTGATAACACCAGTGTTTATAGTTATGGTTTAGAATGTTTAGGCTGGCCAAGGACTTTCTGAGTTTCATGCTCTGCCAGGGAGGAGGGGAAGCTGGGAGGAAGCCGGGAGGAAGCAGAGACAGGGCATCTGACCCAAACTGACCAAAGAGGTATTCCATAACACAGCATATCTTGCCCAGGATGTAGAGACAGAGAGCAGAGACCCAGAAAGGTGGGGTTGCACTGTGTGGTTAGGCTTGATATCAGATGAAGATTTGTTGTATTCTCTTTCCTTGTATTTCTCTTGTATTATTATTGGTGGTTGCAGTAGTGATTTGTGTTATACTTTAGCTACTAAATTGTTCTTATCTCAAACTGTGGGAGTTGCATTTTTTTGATTCTCCTCCCCATCCTCCCGGGATTAGGGAAGAAGAAGGGGGGAGTGAGTGAGAGAGCAAAAGTGCGTGGTGTGGGAGCCTTAAACTACTACAGGTGTCTTGGCAACTACGTCAACAAATTCCCTTAGGAGTGTGAGATACACCTTATCAGGTACCATGGACTTGGGTATATTCAGTTTCCTTGAGGGATCATGAACCAGATATTACCTTATAGACCCATGGAAGAGACATGACTTTGAAAAGTGAGCAGTAGACAGAGAGTTGTGGGTCAGGGCTAAAAGGAGAACAGCGATGGGAGACATTGAGGGGATCTGTTACAGATCGCCTGACCAAGAGGACTCAGTGGATGAAGAGTTCTATAGACAGATAGGAACAGCCTCATGCTCTCAGGCCCTTGTTCTCATGGAGGACTTCAACCACCCTGATATCTGTTGGAGGGGTGGTATGGCCCAGAACAAGCAATCCAGGAAGTTACTCAATTCTGTGGGAGACAACTTCCTTCTGCAAGTAATAGAGGAGCTGATGAGGAGAGGTGCCATGCTTGACCTCATCCTCACTAGAAGGGAAAGGCTGGTTGGAAATGTGTTGCTCCATGGCAGCCTTGGTTGCAGTGATCATGAGATGGTCGAATTTGAGATACTCACGACAGTGATAAGAGCGTGCAGCAATCTCACTGCCCTGGACTTCCAGAGAGCAGACTTTGGCCTCTTCAGTAACCTGTTTGTTAAGGTTCCATGGGATATAGCCCTAGAGGGAAAGGGGGGGACCAAGACCATTGGTTGATATTCAAGGATCACCTGTTGCAAGCTCAGGGGTGGTACATCCCTACAAGAAGGAAGTGCTGAAGGAGGGCCAGGAGACCTCCTTGGATGGATAAGTAGCTGCTGAGGAAAATTGGAAGGAAAAAAGAGGATTATGAAAGGTGGAAATAAGGACAGACGGCCTGGGAGGTATACAGGGATATTGTCCGGGAAACTAGGGACCAGGCTAGGAAAGTTGAGGCCCACTTAGAATTAAACTTGATTAGGGATGTTAAAGATAAGAGGAAGGGATTCTATAGGTACATTGCAAATAAAAGACAGACTAGGGACAAACGCATGCCCCAACTGCAAGCTATTGGGAGAATTGGCTATCCTGGATTTGGAGAAGGCTGATGTTCTTAATGACTTCTTTGCCTCAATCTTCGCCGGAAAATGTTCTAATCTTACCATCCAAGTGTTAGAATGCAGATGCAGGGACAGTGAGAACGAAGACTTAGGGCCCACTATAGGAGAGTATCTGGTTTGAGACCATCTTAGGAACCTGAACGTACATAAGTCCATGGGACCTGATGAAATCCATCTGTGAGTCCTGTAGGAGCTGGCAAATGGAGCTGCTAAGCCACTGTCCATCATACTGGAAAAATCATGGCAGTCAGGTTAAGTTCCTGATGACTGGAAAAAGGGAAATATAACCCCTATTTTCATGAAGGGGAAATGGATGAGCCTGGAAATTACAGACCAGTCATGCTCACTTCTGTCCTGGCAAAATCTTGGAGCAGGTTCTCCTGGAAGGCAAATGGTAAGGCACATGAAAAACAGCAAGGTAGTTGGTGATGGCCAGTATGGCTTCACTGAGGGGAAATCCCACTTGTCCAGTTTCATGGCCTTCTATGATGGAGCAACAGAAATGATGGACATGGCTAGAGCAGTTGATGTCATCTACCTGGACTTGTGAAAAGCATTTGACAGTGTCCAACATGACATCCTTGTCTCTAAATTGGAAAGACATCAATCTGATAGGTGGACCACCCAGTGGATAAAGAACTGTCTGGATGGCTGCATGCATGAGTGTGGTGCTCAATGGCTCAATGTCCAGCTGGAGACCAGTAATAAGTGATATCCCTCAGGGATCGGTGTTGGGACCGGTCTTGTTCAATATCTTTGTCAGTGACATGGACAATGGGATTGAGTGAGCCCTCAGAAAGTTTGTAGGTAACACTAAGCTGTGTGTTTTGGTTGATATGCTGGAAAGAAGGCCAACCTTATCCTGGGTTGCATCCAAAGCATCATGACCAGCAAGTCAAGGGAGGAGACCTTTCCCCTATATTCTGCTCTTGTGAGACAGTGCTTGGAGTATTGTGTGCAATTCTGTGGTCCTCAACATGAAAAGGACAGGGAACTGTTGGAGCAAGTCCAGAGAAAAGAGGATGAGAAAGTTGGGGCTGTTGAGCCTGGAGGAGAGAAGGCTGCATAGAGACCTCATAGCAGCCTTCCAGTATCTGAAGGAGGCCTATAGGGATGCTGGGGAGAGACTCGTCATGAGGGACTTTAGGGACAGGACAAGGGGTAAAGGGCTCAAACTTAAACAGGGGAATTTTAGATTGGACATGAGGAAGGAATTCTTTACTGTAAGGGTGGTGAGGCACTGGAATGGGTTGCCCAGAGCAGTTGTGGATGCTCCACTGCTGGAGGTGTTCAAGGCTGGGTTGGACAGCGTCTTGGTTGGTATGGTTTAGTGGAAGGTGTCCCTGCCCATGGCAGGGGTGTTGGAACTAGATGATCTTAATGTCCTTTCCAACCCTAACTGTTCTATGATTCTATGACTCAGTTTCATCACAACAGAAATGAAGCTGTAAACTAATAGCCTGAAGTCCCTGCATCAGCACTATACTGCGAAAATTAAACCATTTGGACATTCTTTCTTTCTACATTTGTAAATATGCAGGTGTTAGTTATTAAATAAAAAAACAGATGCTCAAGTTTTAACTAAATGATATTTCACCAGTTGTTACTACTTTAATATTCAAGGAGTACTATTTTTCATCTGTTGTACATTTAGATCAGCAGTATATAGAAACTGAAAAGACTTGAAAGAACTCTATATAAAAGCCCATAGGGCAGTTTTGTTTCATCCTTTCTCCATATTATCTGTACTTTGTCTACATTATTTATAACTGTCTAAACAGTAAATGGAATTAACAGTTAATTTAGATAAGTGTTAACAACCTACTGGTTTTTCCTTCTTCTGGTCTATTTTGATTAGCTCCTCTCATATCTAAACTCTGTATGGATGAGCAGACACTAGCATCTTGGTTTCCTCATGGTTAAAAGAGCTAAATAAAACTCAGAAGCATTGGAACTTAATGTCATATTCTATATGCATAGCCTTCACAAAGAAGCCACAAATGAAATCTTCATAGGAAACTAAACATATACAAGAGCAGGTGGAATACTATTGAAGCATATCTCTTATGTAGGATGTGGAAGATGTGCAATTATGCTATAATTTCTCCTCACTTTTGGATGTTTCATCAATAAACCTACACATCTTGGCATCTATGCATCCGGAAAGAACCCCGAACAACCCTTCTATAAGAAGACACTTTTGTATACTGCCACAGATGGGAAAGCATTCTCTCCACAGTCGAAACAACTCCTACAATCATCCTTTAGCTTGTGAATATAAAAATGGCAGAAGATGAATGCAGCCTCTGAGGAAGCTATTGGAACGAAGACACTCTCTGGCAATTACCAAATCATATGTTTATTTTTTCATTGCATGTTTATGAATAGGAGAAATGTGAAAGAAACAGCTGTAAAGAAAACAGAAAAATATGGGAATAATTTAAAACATATTAGCTCATATTTATTAAAGAAAAATCTAGTAAAACCTACTGAAAGGTGAAAGTCTATTTTGAACTTGCTCTGTACAAACATTCTGGTAGCAAAGTCTTGTTTTTTACCAATCTATTGGTTAAACACGCTTGCTACTTGTGGCTTGGTTTTCCCAGCTAAGACGCCTCTCTACATATTTCTAGCTTGTGCATATGCATCCTGCCTAAGATTGAGCTTAATTCAGTGGGAACCTTTCAGTGAGCAGTATTTCAGGGATTAAGGGTGCTGTTAACTTTTTGTGACCAGCTCAGGGTGCCTGGCCTGAAGACGAACGGTTGCATATTAACTGAAAAAATTACTTCTTCATTACTGAAACACATGAGTACACATTTAAAGGAAAACAAACTAAAAGGCTCTGCTTTCTAGAATGGGCTGAGAATATAGTGTAGGGGGCTGGACTGCACCATAGCAGTAGAATGAGAGGTAACTCTACTGTTTCAGGAAACTAACCATGGTTTTGAAAAACATTGTTTTCTTCACTTACCACTTTCATACTTCTTGCAGAGTGGTGTGGAAGAGATACTATCACTAGCCTAATATTCCTGCAGGATAAGTCAGATGACATTCCAAGCCCTTTCTACCTGAATGCTCAAATAACAATATTCCTTTTGTCCTTTTGACAGATGAGATGTTGCGCATCCACTGCAGAGAGCACCTTCATTCCTCCCAAAGCTCCCCCACTCTGTTTACCACAGATCTCCAAGTTTCAGCTTTCTTTCTGCTTATAACTATTTCAAAGCTACCATTTCCCTTCAAGTCTTCGCACACCTATTCCTTTTCCCCAAACCCAATGTCCCCTATCATAGACACTCTGTAACAGCCAAAGTTGCTGAGCTCTCCCTGTCCTGTCTCAGCCTGTGACACTACATGTCCACCAGCACGCGCCCACTCTCCTCCAGGCACCACAACTAGCACACCCCACTCTTCTCCCAAACTCGAACACTGGACATTGTTCTGAAAGGTACTGCAGAAACTTCAGAGGCAGCTGGAACAACCTGCTCAGGTGATATTTTGCAGGCAGAAAAAATGACACACACAGGAAAAAAAAAAGAGGGTGTTTTCTGGCCTGCCAGTTTTCCTTTCTTATGAGTTAATTGAAGTGCTACAGATCCACTTTGCCGCAGTCACGCATTCCCTTTTGACTCAATCCAGATGTATTTGTTAGCAGTCTTTCTCCTTCCTCTTTCCTGCCACAGTTTGGCTACTTCTGTGGAAAAAAATAAAAAGAAAGAAAAGAAAGAAAAGGAAAAAAAAAAGCAGATAAACATTCACTGTTTCTATCCCTTCCTTAACTCCTTGTAGAAAGCCATGCAAGACCACTGATAATCTACTATCTTCTAGGATTCATATTCTAAGCCACATTTTTGTCTTGGCACACTTAGTTTTTGAGTGTATCACAGTGGATTTACAACAGTACATTTTAATTAATCACCCTTCAAAGTTTCATCTGGAATTAATGCTGCATAGCCACATTTGGAATTGTTTTTTTAATCAAGTATGCAAAAATACCATCTTTTCCCCCACTCAGTCAGTCTTTGAAACTGGCAATAAAGCTGGCTGAATTTTTGCCAAGGTGATTCATTCTATCCAGACCTCTAATTGTATTTGGACAATTAAGGAGAGATGTCGTAGCAGCTCAACAGGTCAAGAGGATTTTGAAAATAAAATTTTTCCAGTATAATGGAAAACATTAGCTACTCCATAAAATGATACAAATAGAAAGATAATGTTTGTTGAAGAAAAATGAAAATAAAACCTGACCTTTCTGCAATTATGCAAGGTTATTTCCTGGATGAAAAAAATTACAGAGGCTGGAATGAAACAGGAAAGTGATGACAGTCTCATAAAAATCCAGGCTTACATAACTTGCAATTCTGCTACCCCATGACAGCAGAGAGCATACCTTCAGCCCAATAGATACAGAGACCACTCTGGTCTTTAAGTTCAGGTATTTCCTGTTATGCCATTTTCCCCAGTTTCATTGCATAGTTCACTAAGCTACACTTAATAAGGGTGGTCAACGAGCATTGATAACAAGCATTTGATTTATTTAAGTCAACACAGCAATGAATTCTGATTTAAACTATATGTTTATGCTTCATTTGCTATTTATTCTATTGACAAACCATTTATGTTGTGAAAGCATCATGAGTTTTTACTTGACAATTTTTATCTCTGTTAAGAGTTAATATGCATTCCCTTTTGTAAGAAATCAGAGAAGAGTTCTGTACCGACCAAGCTGTTCATCCTTTAGGAAAGAAAAGTAGTATTGAAAATCAGCAGGTATTTAGCTTCATAGAGGATGCACTGTTTTCTCCTCTGCTATAATTTAACTTCTTTAAGAATGAAACACAAATAATTACCTCTTATTTTTCTTTCAAGCACTTCATAAACAGAAAATCAGTCTCTATATCGTACTCCAAACAAGTAATGCTAAAATAACAATTCACTCCCTTAACTTTATTGGTACAGCATTGCAAATCAAGTGTAACATTGTCAAAATAACATGAGAAAACTTTTTTATATTTGCTTTTCCAATGCTGTGAGTAGTGATTCTCCATATTATGCTCAAACTGTTCATTTTCACCAGAAGACAGTTGAAAGTAAATATAATAATTTTCTGAGTCATGTTTAAAATAACTGTGACACTGATTTTCTATTGTCCTGAAGAGTGTATAGTCATTTAGATGGTGCAGAATGGTCCCAGTTCAGCAATTTACTTAAAGTACATGACTGACTAAGTGCATGAATAGTCCCGTTGATTTCAAAAGGAGCACTTACATCCCTAACAAGAGGCACACTCGGGAAAGGCAGACTGAATCAGAGCTGGAGTAGGAGTCAGACTCTCTCTAGCCTGGATGCTAGCACTTCATACCATGCAGCCATCTAAAATGTCCCTGCAGAGGGCAGGACCATTTCCAACTGTTTCAAACCACCTGCCTAGTTTGAATTCAAGGGTGACCAGGCTGCTAGTTATAATAACACGGCTTACAACAGGCTGCCAGACAGCTGTAGTGTTTTTATTTAACAAGTGAACACCATTATTTTAGCAGGTATAGTAAGCAGCATGCTATCTTATCTCTATATAAAATAATTATACAAAACCTCTCAATATACTACATTGTGCGAAACCAGTGAATCAGCTAAATAAATGACTGAAAGAAAAATTACAGTAGGTTAAAAGTAATTTGCAACATAATAAGACAGTTATTACTAAAATGTAGAAACTGATCTAAGATGGCAAACCAGATTCTACCTTTGAAACACTGTTTCCATGTTTACCGTAGGATTACTCTGTTTCTACAACTAAGGACCCACACAATGCTACAGCTAAATACCATTGTGTACCTTAGGATGACTTATATATTGAATTGTTTTGTGTTACAGGTTTTTATGTAATCATTTGCTTTCATTAAATTTAGATGCTAGCAACTTTTAAAAGATACACAAAAAGCAAAGAAAAATAGGAGGTTGGTGGACAAAGTAGATAGATTGAAGGATATTCTAATAACTAAGTTTCTATCAAGCAATATTAACATCTTTTTACAATTTGATTTGATTCATAGGCTGGTTACATTTCTTTTGGCTTCTGTTTATAGGTACATAATTTCATTTTATATGAAACAGTACCTAGAAAGAGTTATTAAAAAAAAAAAAACAAAAAAAAAAAAACCAAAAAAAAAAAAAAAAAAAAAAAAAAAAAAAACAGAAAAAAAAAAAACCCACAGAAACATAAAACCCCACCATGCCATAAGTTTACCAGTAAGCTAGATTTCAAAGTGAAAATTCTCATTCTGTTTGGGCTTAATGAAGCCACAATTGTAGAGACGCAACTTTGTACTGTACTTTGGGCCTAACAGAGGGAAGGAAAGCCCAAAGAAGTCTAATTTCTATGAGTAGCTTCAGCTAACTAAACAATGACAAGTTCTAGGAAACATTATTGCTTTATTGACTTTTGCTACATAATTTCTGCAATTTGGAGAGAAAGCTGAAAGCTCTGGCCTTGATTCCTCCATGTAGAAAAAGAAGGTAGTTCCTTGAATACAACAAGGTTAGATCAGACAGATACAATGGATTCTTTTTTCCCCAAGGCTTACTGGGTTTTGCGTGTAGGCAATTATTATAATTTCTAGTTAAAGGTTATTTTCTGTCATACACAAAGAAATAACAAAAAGAAAAACAGTTCTGAAAATCAGTCAAATTGGCCAGGGGATTCCACAACAGCCAGCAGCAGAACAGGGGCTTTCAGAGGATACTTAAAATGGAAAATGCTTCTAATAGGGATACACAGTTGTAGGCTGATAAAGGAGAGTTTTTGTTACTGTAACTGACAACTATGTCAAGCTACACAGTAGTGTCCTTACATTACAACAATGTAAATTACATTAGTGCTGAATTCAATGACAGTTGAAATTAAATCATATTTTAGCTTTATTAATCAGGACTGACAAATTTCAAATCCAAATTAAGAGTAACTGTTTGACACTGCCTAGATATGAAGTAAAGCCAGTATCAACAGAAGAAAAACAATAATAACTATCATGTGTTACATCCGCAAACTCCCTGAAGCATATTGCAGAGGCAAATGGTATCTACTGAAAGAGCTTCCAGTAGACCTGAGGTGGAAGGGTAGTGAGGGGAAGAAATCAAAAATTAAAATGAATCAGCAGCCTCTCAATTTATCAAAACATTCAGGAAAGCAGCAAATCCCAAACCCCATCAAGTAGTGACATTCTCTTCCTCCACCCTGCACAAGTCTGCTACTTACACTAGCTTCTGAAAAGCTTAATAAATATTAATATGCTGCTCACAACAAGCTGTTGCTCTGAGATATTATTTATAAACAACGTATATAAATAATGATGAAATCAAGACACCGAAAGATTATATGCCTTGCAGAAGATCACAAGAGAAACCTGGAACCAAATGCAGGTTTCCCAATGCTTGCTGCTGGAACAGGCACCCACAGAACATAATGTTACCTGCAAAACAACTCCTAGACCTTGCTAACAGCAACAGCCACCTTCAACCTGGCACAACCCTACTAGGGAGACAAGGAGAAACTGTAAATAACCAAATGACTCCCAAGTTTTGCAAAATCTCAGCCTAGCGTCCATTTATACATGCTAAGCATTCCACAAACGATCATAGAATCATAGAAGAGTTAGGGTTGGAAAGGACCTTAAGATCATCTAGTTCCAACCCCCCTGGTCTGGGCAGGGATACCTCACACTAAACCATGCCACCCAAGGCTATGTCCAACCCAGCCCTGAACACTGCCAGCGATGAAGCATTCACAACTTCCCTGGGCAACCCCCTCCTCAAGACAGCATTTTTCCTCTCAAGCCAATACTCTATCATTATGGCTGTGGAAATACCAATACCTGATGCAGACTGACAACTGTGGCATTAAAAAAAAAGCAAACAAACAAAATAACCCCACCTTCCTAAACTATACTTCAAGCTCCTTACCTCTATTTGTAGATGCAGAATTTTCAGACAGCCTTTTGTTGGCTGCTGCCTTTACAGAATTGTCCATCCGTAGTTAGAAATTCTTCCCCGAATATTTCTTTCTCTTCAAAATCCAAAAGAGCATGTAAAAAACCCAGAAGCTATAGCAAAAAATCCTACTATGCCCATTATCAAAAAGAAAAACATGTAAGTAACAAGAGAATGTATATTTAACCCTGGAACTAAGAGTAAAGCAAGTACTCCAAGTCCAGGACAAGAAACGAACCAGTCACTTCACCTGTGTATATACATATACACATGCCTGGGGTCTTATGACTTTTGACTCACCTGACAGCTTTGCCTGAAAGCAGCTCCTCTCTGTGCCCAAGGCCAGAATTTCCAAGCAAAAACCCATTTGGTAATTAAATCCATTTGCTGTTCCAGCACATTTTTTCCCCAGTATAATGACGCTTTCATTACCATCAGACCTCCACTTTATTTTTTTCCCTTCTCTCTCTCACAGAGAAGGGTTTCATACCTTGCAGAAATACAGAGGTATACAAGGATAATCAAGACTGATCTTATATACCAATGAAAACAGTCATCAGTGGTACAGAACACAGCTATCATTTCTGAACATTCAACACCATGCTATAATTTAATACCAGACTTCAAAGAGTTGGATTATAACATGTAAGAAATTTCACTAGTGTTAAACTAAAGAAGTGTCACAACCATTTGAAGTTAGATAGAGACAGGTGTTAAATGTGCACATTCCCATGTAGTATATGTAGTACATATACTTTGAAATTACACAACACATTTATACATCCTGTCATATAATTCTCTAATGGCTATTAACCTGTGATGATGGTTTCAAAGTTGCTAGAAAACATCATCCTATTACTTTTGCAACTCTATTCTCTTTGAATCAGTATTAAAAATAAACCTTCTCAGTCTCACCTACTGGCAGCACTTTGACTTTTATGAAACAAAACTTTAACTCTTGTTAGCTCTAACAGCACCTAAATGGAGAACACCTCAGCATACTTAAGCCATGAAATTAAAAGCAAAGTTAAATACACCTCTAATGTAAACAGGGAGCTCATCATTATAGATCAAAAAGCTCAGACACTGTTCTTCAAATGAAAAGATTTTTTCCCCTCTGTATTTCCTCAAGTATTAGCAATCACATTTCAGAAACACCAAGCTATAGGTCTTCCACTACTTGCACAGCTGGTTTACTGCAATGAACTGTTTGAATAGCTTTAAACTGAAAGACGGCAGGTTTAGATTAGATATAACGAAGGTTTTTTGCTGTGAGGGTGGTGTGAGGCCCTGGCATAGGTTGCTCAGAAAAACTGTGGCTGCCCCATCCCTAGCACTGTTCAAGGCCAGGCTGGACAGGGTTTGAACAACCTGCCCTATGGAAGGTGTCTCTGTTCCACAGCAGGGGGGTTGGAACTAGATGAGCTTTAATGTGCCTTTCAAAACAAACAATTCTGTGATTCTGTGATTACATGATTGCCTGAAATTCAGGATCTCTCCTCCTCCCATGACTTTAACTCCACCACCTCAGGTTCAGCATTATGTCAACTCCCATTCTATCCCTACTAACATGGCTAGAAGTTGCACAAAAAAGAAACAATATGCATAGCTTAGTAAAACAAACAGAAAAAAAAGCCCTATCTGCAGTAAAACATACCATTCCAGTACTCCCAACAGAAAAAAAAATAAAAAACCCTCCAAAAAAATTGAAATAAAATACCAAAAACAATGAGCAGATGACAGTCAGTCCTTTAGAATACCATATAAAGGAGCAGGTTAGTAGGAAAAATGAAAATAAAATAAACATATGGCTTTCAAGTATATATAAATACAGCCAACAATAGGTTTATAAACTTGAACGGGTGACAGTCCTTCAACTGCTTCCCTTTCCGCAGTGGAAGGAAACTCTGAAGTGATTTCACAATAAAGTCTTCCATATTTTTTAAAAAAACATACTTTTTCCCTACACATGTGTCTACAGACCAGATGACACATGTGGTCTCTCCCAACTTGGGCTCAACAACACCAAAACACTACCCGCCCCTTGTTTGGTTTGGTTTCTTTTTTTTTACCAAACACTTCATCCTTATAATACATCTGCCACCCCAAACTGAGTGCAGCACCACACAAAGCTACAAGCAGCGATGCAGCACAAGAATGAGGATTAGCAGCAGAGATGAGGATTACATTTCCGGCAGCATCACCACAACATTGTAGACATTCTTAAACTAACACACAGCTGGGTGGCTGCTTCTATAAAAAGGAGGTGACTCACCCTCTCTTGTGAAGTACTTTGAGATCATGCAATGAAATGTAAGCATTACTAATTACCCCAGGGGGACACAATGACAACAATCAGCCACTGGAATAATCTCCCCGGGGAAGCCGTGGACTCCATAGCATTGGACACGGGTAAGTTTAACCATGACAAGTGCAAGGTCCTACACCTGGGTCACAGCAATCCCAGGCACAGCTACAGGTTGGGCGGAGGTGAGATTCAGAGCAGCTCTGAAGAGAAGGCCTTGGGGGTGTTGGTTGATGAGAAAATGAACATGAGCTGGCAGTGTGTACTCATAGCCCAGAAAGCCAACCGTATCCTAGCTACATCAAAAGGGGCATAACCAGCAGGTTGAAGGAGATGATCCTGCCCCTCTCCTCTGCTCCCGTGAGACATCACTTGGAGTATTGTGTGCAGTTCTGGTGTTCTCAACATAAAAAGGACATGGAGCTGTTGGAACAAGTCTAGAAGAGGGCACGATGATGATCAGGGGACTGGAGCACCTCCCCTATGAAGATAGGATGAGAGAGTTGGGGCTGTTCAGCCTGGAGAAGAGAAGGCTGCATGGAGACCTCATAGCAGCCTTCCAGTATCATAAGGGGGCCTATAGGGATGCTGGGGAGGGATTCTTCATGAGGGACTGTAGTGAGAGGACAAGGGGTAACAGGTTCAAACTTAAACGGGGAAGTTTAGATTGGATCTGAGGAAGAAGTTCTTTACTGTGAGGGTAGTGAGGCACTGGAATGGGTTGCCCAGGGAATGCTCTATCCCTGGCGGTGTTCAAGGCCAGGCTGGATAGAGCCTTGGGTGACATGGTTTAGTGGCAGATGTCCCTGCCCATGGGAGGTGGGCTGAAACTAGATGATCTTAACATCCTTTCCAACTCTAAGTATTCTATGATTCTATGATAAAATTAGGCTGGATAGGGTGCTGGGACATCTAGCCTAGCTCATGCTGTACCTAGAAAGGTTGAGGTCCCTTCCAAACTGGGATTCTAGGAATCTATGACTCTCCCATCTTCTTTAACTAAAGGCCTGAGACACAATATCACCAGGTTTCTAACTCTAAATTTCTCTAAATGATGCTACAAAGCACTCAGTACTCCAGGATGACCCTCTGAGAGGTGCAGCAAACACATACAACATCTCTACTATGGCACACAGAGGAACTCAGCTCCCCTCATTTGCAAACAGACTGCAATAGAAGCCCACTAAACACGGTTCTACTTTGAGGGGCTTCTCCACATCAACATGCTTCCATCTTTCTGTGGAAAAGCCAATTTGATTCCACCCTACTTCCGATAGAAAGCAACTTAACAGAAGAACATCCACCTCTGCCAAATTCATTAAAGGACAGGGTTGACTCAGTTCTCATCCTTTAACCCACACCAGCCCCTTACAGTATCCAGGTTAAACCTCATCAGCTTTCCTTTTAATCTCAACCCTGTCTCAACTTCTTCAACCCAAAATACAGATATATCTACACTTCCAAAACCTTGATTCCCTGCCCCATTTCTGCACCCCTTCTGTCACTCCCTTCTCCTTTGCCAATGCCAACCCCAAGACTATTTCCTTACACCAAGAACTCTCCCCCTCCTGAAAAAACATTTCCATCCCTTTCTCTTCCTTTTACCCCAAGTACAAAGACAGCTTTCCTCTTCCTCACCCCAAAGACAACCAGATATTTACCCAATCCCTGTCCTTTTCCTAATATCATAAGAGACACCATTCTTTCCCTAGTTCTATTAGCAAAAGCCATAGATAAGCCATGCAAAATTCTCTTTTCCCCTCCACTGCAAGGCCAAGCTCAACTGCCTTCATCACCTCTGCCACAGCTCTAAGACAATCCCACATACCTTCCTCGAGGCCAGACTCACTTCCCCCCAGCTGTCTATCCTTCCCCCACCTGTAAGCCCTCGTTCCCGCAACACTCCCTCCCCTTTCAGCCAGACACCCACCCCTAGACCAACCCCCAACCTCTCCATCTTCACCCTTCTCCCAGACTCAGACCAAATCGCCCTTCTTACACCCTTATTCAAACAACAGCTTCTCGCTTTCCTCTGACCCCAGCAACAACAGCACCAACCCAACCCCGTACTCACCTCCCTCAGCGCGGCGACCCCCGCATCGACACTCAGCGCCTGCGCCCTCCGGCCGCTCCTATTGGCTGAGCTGCGTGCCGGTGCTCTCCCCTTCTCACCCCCCCGGCCCCGCCTGCCGAGTTCCGAGGTTCCGTAAGCGGCCGTGGGACTGTGTCCTCTCTGCCTCTCCTCCCCGGGGTGCTGCCCCGCGGGGGACGGAGGTGGGTATTCGTCCTCCGGTGTCCTCTCAGCTTTTGCAGAACGTGGGCTGCGAGGGCGGACCGGGAGCCTAACGGGGGGATGGCATGTGCGACGCTGTGTGGGGTCCGGGTCCGTATACTCTCTCTCGGGAGCTCCGTGAGGGGAAACGGCCCCATAGCGGCTCCGTTTCACCCGCTGTGCACAGGGGTCTCCTCTTCACTCTCGGTGTCGCCCCGCTCCTGAAGCCCATCCCTTCAGGTTATATGACCTTATTTCTCCTTGGGCCTCCTCTCTCCTGCTTTGTGCTCCGTTTCCCCCTGCCTTCCTGGTCGCCTCCCTTTTATTCACTATTATTTACTTTTTTGGTTGTTTTTTAAGCCTATAGTTCCTGCCTGGCCCATAGAGGAAGGTCTGCGGAGGGTGGGGCCTGTCAAAATTTGCACCTTCTGACAAAAGGGTGAGGGTCAGTACTGTCACTGGGCTGCAGTGGTTTTCCAGACCCCCAGATATCTAGGAGGTTTCCTTTCCTCCAGCCCTGCGATTAATTCATTTGGTAGGGATATTCTGCTGAAAGTAACGTTTCTGTTATTACAGGAAGGAACTCAGACAGCATGGTCACCTTGTCAAGAGGTCGATGAGGGAAAAGCGACATCTTCACAATCTGTAGGGTGACTGTCTTGTCAAATATCCCACTGGTGTTAAACTTTATAAACTATGAAAGATCCTAATTAGCCAAACATGGTGGGATGCTCCTGCATGACTTCTTGTTTTACCTCTGGCCATTTATATTTTCCTGTGAGTTTTCATGGATTTAAAGACTCAAGACATGTTTTAAAGGATTTTTTTTTTACTGTAGCATAACAGGATAGCATCTATTCAAAGCTGTCTTGGCTAAGCCAGGAAGGATATCCAGCCTGCATGGACAGGGCAACATTTGCCTGTTCCACTGCTTTTTTTCGTGACTACAGCAGTTCATCTCAGGGTGCATTCTGTCTCCCCGGAGGACACGTTGACTTTATTGAAAAAGTAGAATCATTCACTTACTCAGACTTTTTCAGGGATTATTTGATTCCCAACCATCCCTGTATTTTCTCAGCTAAATTCACTGAAGACTGGGGCAGCAGGAGAAGTTGGGTGGCTTGGGATGGAAAGCCTGACTTTGATTATCTGCTGCAGAAGTTTGGTAAGTCATGGCATTTTTAATACCTAGTAAAATTTTGTATGATAAATGACAGTTGATTTTTAGTTTTAGGAATAGAATAGCTACACAAACCTAGAAATTCTTCAGACTTTTTTCTAAGTTAATACATTCATTTTCTATAATTAATCACACTTCATGTTTTACATATTTCAGTCTCAAATTTATTCCCACAATGAAATGGTGTTGTATAACTTTATCATGCCGATTTATATACCTGCTTAACATTAACCAGAGAAGCAGCCTGATAATTTTCTCAGCGAAGGATAAAATATTCTGTAGTTACAGTGAAATATCTCTTAAGGTGGTAAAATTTTAGTGTATTTAGTAGGAATTAATACCCTAATTCTAATATAGTTTAAGAGGAAAATTCAGGTCGCATTAAATAAATAACTTCTGGTCTGAATCATGTTTGCCTGGAATTATGATGTTGGGAGTGAGAGCTAGGCGTTATGTATTTGTACTGTACTTAGCATTACATTATAGGGCCCAGAAATTAGAGGCCACTGCAGTTGATAAGGCAAGGAAGCTCAGTTTTAGCATCATTGACTCTGTCCCCACCACGACTGAAGTAGTTTATATTTCAGGAGAGGCTGTAGTACCTGTTGCTAACTGTGATGTCAAGGAGTACAATTCTAACCCAAAGGAGCAGCTCCCCTTCAAGGAGTATATCAAGTACTGGAAAGAGTACATTAAAAATGGCTACCATTCATCCCGAGGGTGTCTTTATCTAAAAGACTGGCACCTGAGCAGGTAAGAGAGTGCTGTGGAGAACCCTGCATGCCACTCACTGCAGAGAGCTGCCACGGAGCCTTAGTGATCATCTTCCTATGCCTGAGAGTTTAAATGCCATCAGTGCTGTTTATTAGAGCCCGCCTGCCAAAATATCTGCCTTATGCTGCACTGTTCTTGGGGTATTTCACATGTCAGGTCCTTAAACAGACATTGTTTCTGGAAGAGGCGGCTATTCTTGAGCACTTTCCTTTTCATCTATGTTTTAAATGACTATGTTATCCCTGTGGAAACCATGTGGCTGGAGCATTTCGCTTTTGTTTGACTTCTACAGTGCAAACCTTACCCCTTAAAAAGAAGGAGGACATTTCTATCTGAGTTAGGAAAAGATTCAGTGAGCATGTATGTGTTAGAATCCTTTATTATTATCCATTTTCTTTTCTGCTAACCTTCCCAATCATTGTAAGTTCTCTTCCCAGTATTCTGCCTTACTTCTTCTCCAGCCTGCTGCTTGTGAGGCAGATGCATTGTCTGTTTCTCATGTGTGTGTAGGACTTTAATGTCTTTTCACTCAACTCTTTTCTTCTTTAAACATATCCTGCTCATAATCCAACATTCTTATGGTGGGTTCTTGTTACAATTTTTGTGCCAGTGACTTACAATAGAGGAAATGTGTCAGTCTCTGCCTCCCTGTTCATCTGCTTTCCTGTTTTCATGGCATGGTACAGAAAACCTGGACATGCAGCCTACAGTTGGAAAGGGGCAGCATATCCTGTGAGAGAAGGCCATACACTTGCCAAAAAAGCCACAGCCTGGCTTCTCTCCTAACCTTCACAGCTCCAACCTGTCAACCAGTTGGATAGCCAGTCTTGCAGGCATCTTATTAATAAATAGTGTCTTTATTAGAAATTGTCTTTGCCATAACTAGGAGTTTGTGAAATAGCAGTGAAGATTCGCAGCTTTCCTGAGAGGCAGAAAAGCATGAATTTTACACACACCTCAATGTTGTCGTAGAATCGTAAAATGGTTTGGGTTGGAAGAAACCTTAAAGCTTACAACCCACTGCCACAGTCCACTAGACCAGGTTGCTCCAAGCCCCATCCAACCTGGCCTGGCACACTGGCAGGGATGGGCAGCCACAGCTTCTCTGAGCAACTTGTGCCAGGGAAGAACCCTCACAGGGAAGAACTCCTTCCTAATATCTCATCTAAATCTTCCCTCTGTAAGTTTAAAGCCATTCTCCCTTGTTCTGTCCCTTCCCACCCTTGTCAAAAGCCCCTCTCCAGCTTTCTTGTCTGCCCCTGTAGGTACAGGAAGCTGCACTAAGGTCTCCCTGAAGCCTTCTCTTCTCCAGGCTTATCAAGCCCAACTCTCTGAGCCTGTCTCCATAGCTGAGGTGATCCAGCCCTTGAAGCATCTTTGTGGCCTCTTCTGGGTTCACTGCAACAAATAAAGGAGACAGCAGCTACGCATTAATGGCCTGTTAGAGACCCATTTGGTCTTTAAAACTGAGTTTTGAAAACTGAGGTAAAATGTTTGATTTTTCTGAGATCCATTTTCAACACATTATCTTTTTAAGAGCTTTTCCTGAGCAAGATATTTACACAACCCCTGTGTATTTCTCGTCCGACTGGCTGAATGAATACTGGGATGCTATAGCTGTGGATGATTACCGGTTTGTCTACATGGGACCTAAAGGTTCATGGTAAGCTGATGTGGTTTCTGTCATTCTTACATCCTATTTTTTTTTTTTTTTAATTAATATTATAGCAGATTTTCACATTGTCCTGGAGGATAGCATCATGCTGCAGAGGAAGTGTGGCCTTACAGCTTAGTGCTGTACCTGAACCCAGCCAGTCTTGTTTCTCAAGCACAGCTGCTATGGTTCTGGATAAGCTGTCCTTATGCAGCCACCTAGAGTTCTTCTGTGCTTCACAAAGCCCTGAGTTGTACCCACAAGATGAGCTAGCTTGCATAAAGCTTTAGAGCACAAACTCCCTGGGGATCATCCAGCACTTGTGATTTGCAAAGACAGAAGAAGCCATAGAGCAGTGCTGATGAGTTGGTCACATATTTTGCAGGTGAAAAATTAAGTCTGGTGTTGGTGATAAAGTTGTCTTTAGAGTATTCCCATCACAGAATCTTTTGCCATTGAAGTATTTGTAGGACAGGTTCAAAACTAACTGATGGAGAAACATGGGATATAAAAGACTGCAATACTATGTAAATATAGTTGCTTTTTAATATATGAAACAATCAAAATTAAAAGGTTGACAGTTTTGGATAAGGTTTACATAGTAAAGGTTAATTTCTGTGTGTTTGATTCTAAGACTTTTTAATTCATCTTGCAGCTTTTAAGCATTGTCTTCACTTAACCTCTGATTTGCCCCATAGGACTCCATTCCATGCTGATGTCTTCCGTTCTTATAGCTGGTCAGCCAATATATGTGGGAGAAAGAAATGGCTGTTGTACCCTGCAGGACAGGAGGAGTACCTGAAAGACCGCCATGGCAACTTGCCCTTTGATGTGACTTCACCTAGCCTTCAGGACAGGAGTGTTTACCCTCGCTACAACCAAAGTCAACCCCCTGTTGAGATTGTGCAAGAAGCAGGGGAGATAGTCTTCATCCCCAGCGGATGGCATCATCAAGTTTACAATCTGGTAAGGTAACATACCATCGTTTTCATCACACAGATTGATCATCAGCCAGCAGGTTTGAATAATTTCAAACCTTTATTACCTCAGTATGCTGTGGGTTTAAGCCTAAAGTTTAACTGGGCTGCAAAAAGCTTAGAGATTCACAGAGGAGAGGTCTGTTGGTTGCCACTCAAGATGATGGCTAAAGGCAAGCTTGAGTTCATAAGCTCCTTGGGTCACTGAAGAAGCTGTCTGCACCCTCTTTTCTTACACTTTTCATCATTAGATGCTACTACTAGTAACTGAGAAATGGAGTGCTAGATGAGATGGAACTATGGTGAGGCTGATAATCTTGGTTTCTAACTGTAAATTGTAATTTAATAATGGAAAATGCTAACAAATTGGTCTTCATGATTACAAACCAGAATTAAGAATCTTACTCCTTTACTCCCCACCGCCTTCTCCTACATTTGTTCTCTTGAAAGTTATGCTTAGACAGAGGAATTAAAGCTGCTTGCCAATTTACAGAGTGAAACAAGATTTGGTTGCTCAGAGACATTAGAAAGAGACAGTCCCTCGGTGCAGTTGTGCCAAGGAGGCATTTCCTTTGCTGAGGAATATGGTTTTACATTTTGCAGTCTCAGTGATGATATTGCTGTTTTTTCTCATTTTCCTTGGTAGAGCCTAATAACCATTTCAGTTATTCCTTCAGGAGGATACCATTTCCATTAACCACAACTGGGTGAATGGCTGCAATGTGGCTATAATGTGGTGCTTCCTACAAGATGAATTAGCAGCTGTCCAGCGGGAAATTAATGAATGGAAAGACCCTATGGATGACTGGCACCTACAATGCCAGGTATAACAATGTGATGCTGGCTGCATGACTCTGTTAGGGATTCATATATTTCAGGGATGCTTTGCACCACCTTATTAGAGCTCTAAGACACAAAACTCCTTAACCTCGTAGCTGGAATTAGTACATTTCATCAAGAAGTAGGAACTAGTGACAACTTCATTTTGCAGGAAAACCTAGATCCCTAGAATGGTTTGGATTGGATCTTAAAGCTCATCTAGTTCTAACCCCACTGCCACAGACAGGGACACCTTCCACTAGACCAGGTTGCTCAAAGCCCCATCCAACCTGGCCTCAAAGACTGCTAGGATAGGGCAGCTACAGCTTCTCTGGGCAGCCTGTGCCAGTGTCCCACCACCCTCATGGGAAAGAACATCTTCCTCAGATCTAATCTAAATTTCCCCTCTGTCAGTTTAAATCCATTTCCCCTTGTCCTGTCATCACATGCCCTTGCAAAAAGTTCCTCTCTAAATTTCTTGTTGGCCCCATTCGGCATTGGAAGCTGAGCTAAGGTCTCCCTGGAGCCTTCTGTTCTTGAGGCTGAACAAGCTCAGCTCTTTCAGCCTGTCTTCACTGCAGAGGTGCTTCAGCCCTTGGAGCATCTTTGTGGTTTCCTATGGACTCACTCCAACAGCTCCATGTCTTTCTTATGCTGGGTGCCCCAGAGCCGAGAACAAGACTGTAGAGGGGTGTCTCCCCAGAGTGGAGCAGAGAGCGATAATCTCCCTCAATCTGCTTTTTCTGTTGCTAGTGATCCAGCTCAAGACATTGTTGGTGTCTGGGCTGCAACCACACACTGCTAGGCCATTTTGAGCTTGTCAAGCAACACCTCAAAGTTCATCTTAGGGTTGCTGTCAATCCAGTTTCTGCTCAGCCTGTTTTTTGTGCTTGAAATTACCTTGGCCCAGGTGCAGAACCTTGCACTTGGTCTTGTCGAACTTCATGAGGTTTATACAGGTCCACCTCTTAAGCCTGTCGAGGTACCTCTGTGTGGCAGGAATTAAATATTACTTCATTAAGATAGGGAAATGCTTATGCCAGTGCGTGTTTGCTGTGTCAGGGAGGTTAGGACGTTGTCTGGAAAACTGTTGCTTCAACTGCTCTTCAAGCTTAGTATTAGCATTGAGATCAATCTTTTATGTAGTATTTACATTCCCCTTTATAAAATGTAAGTGCTTTTCATGTAAATAGAAAAACTGTTGAGGCAGACCCCACACAGAATAACTGGTTTGAAGACCATTCGTGATGAGAGAGTGAATCGGAAACAAGCAAGATTAAGGTAAAGGTGGCAGCAGGTTTCTGCATCTGCAGAGTGGTGCTTTCAGAACACCTGACTGTACTGAGCAGAGATTTGTATCTTGTATGCTTCCAAATCTTAAGCATGAAACAAATGTAAAGCTTATTTCTTGAGGCTGTTACTGCTGGTATGTTGATATCCTTCAAAAAGAGTTTCAAATAACACATCCATTTAGCAAGAACAGAGCATTGCTTTTGGGTCTAGTGGCATTTCAAGTAAAGAATTTTGATGCCATTGTGGAATTACAAAAAGTGTGTTTAAATGTAGTTGCTTACAATTGCAGCTCATTACTAGCTTGATAAAATGTCTGTTATTTTTACTATAAAGAAAAGAGTTGTTTCTGTTTCAGTGGTGGCTTGTTTTGTTTTGAACCTAGTTGATCATGAAGTCTTGCACGGGTATAGACTACAAGGAGTTCTATAACTTCCTCAAAGTCATTGCAGAGAACAGGATTTCTGTCTTGGAAAATGGCCTCGATGATGAAGCTTCAGCAAAAAACACTCCAAAAGCTGCCATTTCCACCTTGGGCATGCTCCATGCAGTGTTTGATTTAAAGAGGACTGTGAAGGTGTTAACATCATTGAGTGCTAATGAAGATTTCAAGAAACTAGACCTGACGTCACTTTCTCCACCTCCGGAGGCATTGCTCCACCACTTGAAAGCAGCAATAGATACAGCACTACTCTAACTTCCTATTTATTCCATTCTTTGTAAAATGAACCTTTTGCAAAATGTTTATAGAAGACTGACTTCTCCCTGTTTAATAGCTCTTGCAGTTGAAGTACACAGAGCCTTAATATAGAGTAGGGAGAGAGTACATTCATAAGACAGCTGAATGCCTTTTAAGTTGATGCCACTTCCATATCTAGGGTAATTGGGCAGGAAAAAAAATCCTCAGGTAAAGGAAAAATCCAAATCATGTTAATATTATATTTTGAACACTGCTATTGAATATGCCTGCAGGGAAGAGGGAACAGAAATTCTCTGTGGATCAAGCTTAGGTCTGTCAGGACTAAACACTGATGTTGCAGTGGTCTTAAACTGAGCAAGATTGCAGTGATCTGCACCATACTCCTGCTACTGAGAACACTGTATACAGATGGCATACCTGCATTGTGAACTCCAGCAGTTAAGTTCTGCTTGGTCTGGTCACAGCTAAATTACTGTAAGACCTGTCCTGCTTTCAGGTATAGCTCAGCTTTTTGTTTTTGTGGCTTTGGGGTTTTTTTAGGAGACCCTAGTGAGTTAGATTCCATTGAAGTCTGAACTGGCACAACAGCTGTACCTTGGATGTGGAAGAGCTGACTGTACCAATGTCCTGTAAAGCGGTATCTCTCTAAACTTGCAAGTCTCAGATAGGGTCAGCCTCTTACTACTCCAAGGGCCTGCAGGTTTAAATTTAACATAATAATCAGGAAGCTCAAGTCCTGATTGCAAATTAGTGCAGACAGCAAGTCTGCCACAAATAATTTAACCATGTGCTCCACCCAAGCTCTAAAGAAGGGACTTGAATGTACTCTCACATTTCTGCATGCTATTTCAAGGCACAGTATTTTATCAAGCAGAGATTTGATTAATCAGGGAAGCAAGCAAGTAGCCTCATATTATCTCCTAAAAAAAGCCATGCTGTTACCACACCAAATAACAGTACTGCATGGTTACTTAGCACAATTTGCAACCCTTGGGCTCAAGGAGTATTTCTAGTGAAGCATCCCTCTTGCTTTTACTGGCTGGTAAGAAAGCCTAGAAGCACAAATGGCTGCACACTGTTACCTTAGTTGCCCTTTTAGGGCTCACTTGAATTACTGCTCAAGAACTTCCTCAATTTTCAACCAGATGACTAGTAAGAGCAGCTAATTGTATATTTAGTGCAATAGTGGAAATCTTCAGTAGGTTGAAAAATAACAGTTTTCTAGATAATGCTGTAGCGTTTGTACATGCATGCATTTTGCATGTCCTATTTTCTAGTAGAAGTTTTGCATTTTGAGTAGGAAGTGGTACCTGATATTAACACCAATACCCAGAGCATGGATAAATGCAATATGGAAAGAAAACAAACTTTTTTTTTTAAACAGCTGTGACTACATCTCAGTGATTCAACCTTCTGGCAGGGTGTTTCTTTAGACTGGAAAACTGCCAGTTTTAAGCAGCTCTGAAATTAAAAGTTCACAGCTGTTACTTTTGTCTGTTTACATTCTCAAGGAGAGGCAGCTGCAGCTTTCCTCCTTATATGAATCAGGTGAGATTTCATAGAGATGACGAACAATGTTTGGAAAGCATGGCTTTGGTCTTGTATCCCCATGTTTCACTGCATGCTGTGCAAGTGATATGAGCACCAACCCCTTAAAACACTGCAGTTTTATCAAAGGCTTGCTTAGATCAACAGTACTTCTCATTTGACATTTTGTGAAGCTGGAACTGCTTGGATTTGCTTTGTGAAACCAGCAAAACCACAAATCCAGCTTTTACACCAAGAACCTAGCATATCAAATTCCCCAGGATCTGTTTAGACACTGTACTATCCAGCTGACACATCCTTATTCAGATGGATGGCGTGAGTTTGCTGTAATGCAAAAGTCCAGGCAGCAGTTTTCAGGGAAAAGAAATCATTTCTGCAGTTAATTCCTCTTCCCTGTAGAAAGTAGTCAAGGAAGAAAATAGGGTGAATAAAGAGGCATTCAAGTAAAGAAAGGTGAGTCTCAGCTACTCTCTCTTTACTTGTCTCTCCACAGTAGCATCTTCAACTCCAAAGAGGTGTTAAGAGCCCTCCTTCATAAGGACTACTAAAACTTAGTGCAAGACAATGGTGGAAAAAAATGGTAATTTAATTGCAGGAAATTATGTTAAAAGTTTAAGCCATGTCCGCCTTACTGATTCAGCAGGAACAAATTATGCATTCAGTCTCCTAGAATTACATTAGGAAAGTAATTTGTAGTTCAAATTCTCCATTTCCATTAATGATCAAGGCAGTGAAGGAGCCATGTATTTTCTAAAGATAAAGAGAAGAAAGCAAATTTTCAAATGCCTGAAAACAGCAACGAGATCAGAATAAGAAGTATGCGAGCCTGGAATCTTAAAAATTAAACAGCTTTATTTAAATACAAAGTTATTGTGAAACATACATTAGGATATTATCATACCAATATATTAACTATTGTAATCTATGTTTTATTTATTAAACTATAATACTTGTGATAAACAGGAGGAAGCTGCCTGTGAAGTTTTGTTATGTTTTCCGTAAGTCATAAAAGCGGGCTTTAAAGTTGAACTTTAAAAAAACTAAAAAAAAAAAAGGCAGGTTAAAATCTAGTTCAAAGGAGCTTTTGCTCTAAACAGGCAACTGAGACATTTCTAATTTTATCTGAGAGTAACAGGATACCAAATACCTTTTTGCCTTTCATAAAGGCAGCAAAAAACCCAGCCCAGTTCTAATCTGATTTGTACCTCACTGGCATCAGTGGGTGGTTTGTCAGCAAAAGCTGTGAACCTCAGAAAACCAATGGTTTTGCAGCAATGCCAGTGCAAAAAAGCCAGGTGTTTTTTGTTTTCTGTCACTAGGATTTGAGATTTCTTACCCTAGAACAATGCATGTTCTTTCTCTTCAGCACACATAAACCCCTGCAGAATGTATACAAAGCAGCACTAATATGTTCAAGGTGCAAGTGTGATATCCCTGAGATTTAACAGAAGTTTACAGAGTGTAAATATACACTTGTAAGTATCATAAAACAAGGAAGTTAGTCAATAGCAGCTTTACAATGCAACAGAGGTACTGAATTTGTCATAGGTAGGAGGAGGAATGGGAAAACCTTCCTCTTAGGGATGCAGGAAAAGCCACCTTAGTCCAGGAGCAGGTCATTTAGGAGGATGGAAACAGCTTCTCCTGTCCATGCCACATTTCTGCCAACCAGCAGTCCCACCAAAACAGTTACCTATGGTTTAATTTGACTGCTTTCTATAAATAATCTCATGTCAGTTCACCAGTGCAAAACAAACACAGTGTCTAAAAGAATATTTAAATGAGGTTTCAAGGCAGGTTGCTATTTGCAGGAAAGGGAAATAAAACTACAGGGAAAAAGAAACCTTGGCTGCTTTCTGCAAAGACATTCCCAAACACAAGCTGAAGTTGCATCTTGAAGGCTTTTAGTCCACAGCATCTGTATGTCTGTGCTTTACAATCACAGCTAGTCTTAAGAGAAAACCGAGCAAGAAACCCTCATCTGATAAATAACTATTCTTCTCCTTTAAAAAGCAGCCAGAACAGCAGGGACATAGTTGCTTCTTCATCCAACTGTGGTCAAAAAGTGCAGCAGAGAGGAGGCTCCCTTTGGGTCCTTGGACTCAGGAGCTGTGAGACACGTGGCAGTTCTCTCTCTGGTGGAGCCTCATCCTCTGTATGTGTTCATAGCAAGACTGGGAAAAGAACAGAGGAATTCTTTAAGAAGTTTTGGAACTTTGGCCTAAATTCTGGTCTCATGCACACAAAGCTACACTGCCCCCAAAAGCAGGATTAAATCTGCACATTACAGATGAATGATAGGCATATTCTCTAGAAGTAAAATAACCTCCTGTGCTAGGCATATAAGCATCCCCTTAAAATTAAGGATGTAGCACATCAGTATTGCTACTATTCAAAACAGGTTACTGCAGTTTGCAACTTTCACTGCTGAAAACATTTCCTTACCTCCAGGGCAGTTAACAGGAAGTCATACAGTCCTCCTTGATTGGTAGGGTCCATCAAGTCTCTAATCAGATGGATTTCAGCTCCCAGATGCTGTATTCTAGGAAAAATAAAAGTCACAACTAGAACAAATCTCTGGGCATCTGGTGTTTGTGGGCTTTTACTTCAAATCAGATTGTGGAGAGAAAGAAGCACAGATCTGTAAGTCAACTGATTCCTTGTGTATCACCTTGACCTTCTGGAGGCTGAGTTCTTGAGGTGTCTGACATGACTAGATCTCAGCAAAGATGCTCAATCATAAGAGAATTTAAACCCTTTCATTTTTTACAGTCTCTTATTCCCCTCCTGTCTCACCTGCAGTTGAGAAAGCTGCCTAGAAAACAAAACTGTATCATCCAATATGACAGCAGCAGGGGGAGCTCTGGATTTCATGGCCCCAAGTTCAAGTATTTCAGCCTTTTCTGAAGACCAAACATACTCAGGAAGCCAGTGGGGGATTCTGACTGAAATTTACCAGGAAATAAATATATACAGTTTCATTCTACTTGATGCAAGTGGGTCCCTGCAGTTACACTGAAAGCAGCACAGAGCTTCTGTAAATGTGACACATTTCTGCCAAAGTCATTCCCACACAGGGAAAGTCTAATAACTAGATGGTCGGTGCTCAGGACCTTCCTAGTCCTCAAAATGGATCACAGTGCCCCATTATGAATGGAAAACAGAAATACAGAGGATTTCTGGAAGGCATTAACAATTGTCCATCAGAGTCTTCATGTTCCTATTTTCTACTGTAATCTGAAATGCACATAGACCGCATTTCCCATGACAACCCTGAATTACCCTCTCAGGTAAGAGATGTACACTCAGGAAGACCTTAGCCACTTCATATCATGGCCAACACCATCATACCACACCTGGCAGACAGTAGTACACAGAAACACCAATACAGCTGAGGAATAAACATGTACAAAACACAGACCCTAGCTTTTAATGTAAATTATTTTGCTTGAAAACATGGTTGCTCTTTCTTCAGTTAAGGTATCACACAACAGCAGGACTGGGAAATGAAAAGCTTACACTTACTTTGCTCGGGATACAACATACATCAGTAGAGGCAACAGGTCATCCATGGGAAGCTTGTAGTCCTTCTCCACCACCCGGGACACTGTGCTCTCAATCTCTTCATATGTCTTCTGGAGGATCACCAGCTTTTCCCGGGGATCAACTGTGGTGCTGTCAATAGAAATATAGCCATGTCAAATGTATGGCACTTCTCAGAAAATAGAAAATCCCTGGTTATCAGTCAGAGGTTATGGACAGTGACTTACATGAGCTTCTGCAAACATTCTGTGGCAGACAGGAAACACTTGTCTTTTATAAGGGACCTCCTCTGAAAGGGAAACAAAGAGTTGTGCCTCTGTAACAGCATCTTTTAGAGTGCCACATGGCTCCTTATCACTGGACCCAAAATAAATGTTTGCTGCCCATAAAAGGGGTCAAAATAAAGCTGCTGTAGTCAATGCCACTATGAGCACACTGAGATGTCTGAAGTGCCACTGAACACAGATGTCTTTGAAACACCACCAAGTAGGGCATTACAAAGCAATCTTATTCCGAGCTCACATTCCCAGCCATAGAAAATTATACACAGTAGCTAGAAATCGTAACTAATCAACACACATCATGTAGCTCTAATTTCTGAGTGCAGTTTCTGCCCTGTGATTACTTAGGTGAAGCTCCATTATTAGCCAGCACCAACATGTAGCCTGATGCCAGCTCATCAAGACACCAAAGCCAGCTGTTAGCACTATTTCTTACCTGGTTGGTTGTCAGGGTGAGATCTTTCAGAGGCCAGAGGTGTCTGAAAGGAGATAACAGAGAAAGATTTAGAAGGCCAATCTCCACATGTTCACCCTTAGTCAATTTTGACTGCTTTTATCTTCTCATTCAAGGTGATGCTACTAAAAGCATGCTAAGTGCCTGCTACTCATGCACTCTTGTAGGTGCATGAGGCTGAGTTTGCTTGTCTCTTTACTCTGCTCTAGGATTAGAATAGAATGTTAGAATAGTTAGGGTTGGAAAGGACCTTAAGATCATCTAGTTTCAACCCCCTGCCATGAGCAGGGACACCTCTCACTAAACCATGTCAACCAAGGCTCTGTCCAACCTGGCCTTGAAAAACACCAGGGATGGAGCATTCACAGTTTCCCTGGCCAACCCATTCCAGTGCATCACCACCCTTACAGTAAAGAATTTCTTCCACATATCCAATCTAAACTTCCCTTGTTTAAGTTTGAATGCATTAACCCTTCTCCTATCACTACAGTCCCTCTCCAGCATCCCAACAGGCCCCTTTCAGATACTGGAAGGCTGCTATGAGGTCTCCACGCAGCCTTCGTTTTTCTAGGCTGAACAGCCCCAACTTTCTCAGCCGGTCTTCACAGGGGAGGTGCTCCAGTCCTCTGATCATCCTCGTGGCCCTCCTCTGGACTTGTTCCAACAGTTCCATGTCCTTTTTATGTTGAGAACACCAGAACTGCACACAATACTCCAAAATATTAATAATTTGGACTCATTAACCTGAGCACAGGGTTCATTTTACTTACAGGTGCTCCTGTAATAATCAGCTGAGAGTTTTGGCACTTTCAGAATCAATTCCTCTGAGTCTAGACTGAACTAAACTGCCAGATTGAGACTCCAGGTCTCCTGCTAACCTGCCAAAGTCGTTGAGCTGCAGATGATGCTGTGTTAAAAAAGCTCACGTGCCTCTTAGGTCTGAGTCACTGTTCCTCAGGTATCACTTCCAAAGATGGATCTAGCTGCAAGAATGGATGAAGGAAACATCTGGCTCCACAGCCTTTTCCCTGCCTTGAGACTCTGACCCTACACTGTTATGGCAGATAGTATTGGATGGACTAAGCCCTTTCTAAGGCACATTTATAAACTTGGTTTGATTGGTCCTGAGCTGGAGGAAGCCGTTTGGTAAGCTAGAAAACACAATTTTTGCTACACAAAATTAACATTAGTATAGCTAGTAGCAGCTCTCCACTAGTCAATACTGTCCTTCCAGACAGTACTGTAGGCATTTGAGACAGAACTTCCTCTGGCAGCCTAGGAAAAAATTCCATACTACAGCCAACTGTGGACCCAGGAAAAGGTTGTATGTGCTTTCCTCCTGTCCTATCAGAGGCTTCCCTGGCTTTTACCTTCCTAGCTAGTATTATGGGGTTACATTCTGGTATGAAGAAACTTCACTTACTTCTGCACATCCAGAAACTCTAGCAGCTTAATATCAGGAAACAGACTTAGATCCATAATCCCTTGGCAGTAGAGGTCATCTTCTCTTTCATGATAGAGCATGTACAGCATAAAAAGCTCAGGGTAGAAGCAGGGCAAGATCAATGGCAGGACCATGCTGCATGCCTTCTGATCACTGTGATAGAGAAAAGCAGAGTTCTACGATGAGAACTATAACCTTGATATTACAAAACCCCCCATGGCACACAACGGAAGAGACAGCTTCTGAGCCTGCAAGGTGTTCTTGTTCTCCCCACCTTCTTCAACCTTTGAGTTCAATGTCACAGTTGGATAGTAGTGACCTATATAACACTCTCATGCATGTGCTCACAAGCTGGAGCTGCAAGTGCATATTATGCTGTAGGACAGGACAGGGCATGGTTTCTCCACTGTTTCTTTAATCACAAAGAAACCTGGAGCACTAGAGACCTGTGTCAAACTGTTCTTTCTGAGCTGTTTTAGTAGAGGACCTATTATTTCTTAAGGTAAAAAGACCACCTAAATTCAGATAAAGCCTTTTTCTAGCTCCATATTACTCCACCAGTATCCTGGCTTCATTCAGCAAAGAAGGGGATGGCTCCAGATTCCAGCAAATTAAAATCCAAACAAAATGGGGACAACTGGACAGAGATGCTTCTTCTCACCCACATAAACCTGGGCCTCCCACAATTAATCCTACCTTATTATTCTAGGAATATCATGTCTTCTACCTCCTTTTGCACACTCCCTATTTCCAGGCCTGCCTTTCTCTCAGTGCTGATATGGAACTCACCATCCCTGAATAAGTTTCTGTGACTAATGCAAAGCACACGGTAGCACTGGGACTACTCTCTCACACACAGCCATGCTGCTTCACAGTAGCTGGTGTGGGTAATCTTGCCAGGTTGTGTACCACACACTCCTCCAACTCACCACTATTCTCCTGCAGAACATAAATAAATTGTGTTTATGCTTCAAGTACAACTACTGAAAGCTTTGCACTCAGAGAGAAGTGAGGACATTAAACCTGACCCAAATAGACAAATATAATCAGTTCAACACTTACTGTATTTTAGAAGACACCCCATATGTCCAAGCATCTTAAATAAATTAAACAACTAGTAGTGATACATACCTTATACCCCCCTCCACATCCTTTGCAGGCAGTTGGCCTTTCTGTTCCAGTGCAAGGCGCAGCAAACCCCTGCAAGAGCAGCAGACCTGAGGTGCTGTACACTGAGGTTTAGTTCCCTCCCTCATTTTTCAAGTGTAATTTATTATTCACAAGTGAGGAGCTCAGCTGCCCCAGCATCAAGTGAGCTGTTAGTGAAGTTCTCTGTAATCCTTGCAGTGTTGTTTCACTACTTGAGGGCTTTCTTCACAACCAAGCAGAAGCTTCCAGGAATGACTAAGCATTTAAAAATCTCCATGGCTTATGAAGAATAGGGTGGTCATTCTAGTTGATCCTGTGTATCGAGCACCATCTTTCTGTATTCCTACTCAAGGGTAGGATACGAGGTTTCAGGACTTGCCATACCAACCAATTCTTTAAGCCATCTATGAACACTGGAGGATGTTGATACCCTGAAAAAGTAGCTTGGGTTTGTCTTGGTATTTCCAAGCCAAAAATTCATCATCTTAAAATGAGGATTAGAGAAAGGTTGTCTTTCTTGGTGTAGGAGTATTAGCCTAGGAAACTTAGCCAAGGGCACAGCAGAGCAAGGTGAAAGGTCTTGAGACATGAAACAAGCTTTCCAAGGTCTGCACTGAGTTCAGAAGCACCTTCACATGAACCAGGTTGTCAGACCTGATGTACTGTTCGTGAATATAGTTCAGATGAACTGAATCAAATCTGAGTTGTTTCCATCAGCTGCACTGCTATTCTCAGATTGCTCCAGGGCAGACAACCTCTCACGCTTGAGGAAGCTGGCAGTTTTCCTCAAGCACAAAAGGCTGCACTGATGATGACAGAGCTTTTATCCAACCTCTTATTTTTAAGGCAATATCACTCTGAGCACAGCTAGAGGCAGAGTTCCTCACCTCTGCCTACTGTGGCATTTCTTGTATCTTCTCCTAAATGATCCTCAAACAGCAACAGAACCCAATCAAGCCTTTGATCCAATCTTTAATTACACAAAAGCACAACCACACAACCGAACAACCCCATTTTAGAGTCACTACCCACACCAGCTGATCCTCAACAACATGCTTAACACTGCATATTCTTAACTCCCATTGAGTTAAGGTGTGTTAAGCTTATGCTATTTTTTATTCAAACAGATATATTGAACACCACTGTTGTGTGCTCTGATATCCTTTGCTGTCCTCATTACTTAGTGTGGTTTCTTGCTCATATTTGTGCTTATCTAAATTAAGTCTTCTTATTAGCAACAGCTCATTAAGCTGCTATAACTTGGTGAGATTTAGTAACATTAAAGCCCCTGGGTCATGTACTGAGCAATGGGGATAATAAAGGTTTTCTAGGTCCATATGACCTGAGTTATTGTAAATAACTCTTTATATAGCACCATTATGAAGCAACTTTCCAATATGCTGCAAAATAAAGCAGGCCTGTCACCTAAAAATGTTACCCCAGTGGTCTTTACTGCAAAGTCTTCTATGCTCATACCCACTGGAAGGACTCAACTTGCCTGACTTACTGGTAAAACTCCCATATTTTCTTTGCGTAGTACTGGATTTCCTCTTGTGCCATAGTCAGCAAGTGTTTGTTGGCCCCAATCCCAGAATATGTTGCCTGAAAAGCTATTGTCAAGGCCTTCAGCAGCTTTCCCAGTGGGTGCAGGGAAGACTTCAATGCCTGAATGATAGAGGAAAATTAAATTTTGCAAGTCAGTCCTTGCCATTAGAAGAGGATAACATGGGAAGGCCACTCTTGTCAGGAAAGAAGCACAAGCCTAGAAGTAATCAACGATAATTTTAGTCTATTTTTGCTGGCACAAGCTCATTCTCTTCCCATTATCAGGCAGAAATGTGCTTAGTAGAATTGCTGTTCTGATGGGATAAGAGAGAGCAAAGGGTGCTTCAGGGGAAGGCTAGTGGAGTGAAAAACAATCACTGAGAATTCATGGAAGTTTATTTATCATTTCAAGCTCCTGGTTAATCCCTGACACAGTCTGAGAAGCAAGAGTGAAGCTTAATTATCACTTCCTGGCCTGCATAGCTGTACACAAAATAAGAGTGCAAAAAGCATGAAGAATAATCCTCCTCTTCACAAACATAAATATTCACACTTAATTTAGAGAAGATTCTCAAAATCACTGGCAAAGTTATATGTGCTAACAAAGTAACAGAAAATTGCTATGACCCATGCTCGTGGTCTGATGGACAGACATGGATCACCATGGCTTAAAACTTTACCTTCTCTAAATAATTCGGTAGTGACTCCAGCCCCTGGTGCTGGACAACTTCTTCAAGAATATCTTCTATCTTCCAGGATACGTCCTCCGTCCCCCTGAGAAGATCAGAATTGAGGAAGGAAAAAACACACAATGAAGCACAGGATAAATCTAAATTGGTATTGCAGCTAGATTCCAAGGGGGCAATAAGACTAGTCAAAATTTATTTTTCTCTATCCTTTTCAGTGGAATTGCTCGACTGGCTTATGATACCTGTGATTCTCTAAATTCATCAAACTCATCTCACAACCAGCCTAAGCTGCATCCTGCATATGCTTGTCAGATCTGTTTTAGGCATTTTCTTAAGGAGAGATGGGTTTACTCTGGATCAGCTTATGATGTCACCTCAAATACAAGAGGACCCAGTGATGACTGAGTCACATGCAGATGCATACATTTAATCAAATTAATCCCATCCAAATTTTTGTGTGCAAGAATGAATCTGAATAGCACAACCTTAAATCCAGGCATAAAATTCATCCTCCTGTCCCACTGGCAGGAAAAATGGATATGCTTGGGTTCATAACTTTAACACATGGCAGACCCTAATGTAAACCACCCTCCTCTCTATACAAATGGGCTCCTCTATTTCAATAAAAGTACGCAATACTCATACCTTTGGCAAAAGAGGTACTCCTGCGACTTCCGCAGCTCCTTGCTGGTTTGTATGTGGAACCCCATGAATGACTCCTCTGTTTCTTCTTTGCAGCCAGAATGGATGAACTCCAGGAACTGGTCATAGATTCCCTTCCACCTCTTCTCCACAGGGAAATCCTCAAGGCCCAGCTGACTGCAAAATACAATGTGGCATTAGGCTTTTTTGCCTCCCTCCTAAATTATTTCAGACTTCACCTTCAAATATGGAAAGGACTCTAGAATCCAATTTTAACACAATAATTATTGAAGCTATGAAAGAGGCAGTGCCTAACTTAAAATTAAAAAAAAAAACAAAAAAATTCAACAAAAAGCAACTCAAGTCCTAACAACAAGGTACTTTGGGCAAAGAAAATATCCTGGTGGAATATGGAACATCAGTAATCTGAATCTTTGCAGGTGAATTGAAGTGAATTGATCACAGGCTTTCTGCTCCACTTATAGATCATTCTAAATATAGACTATAATCTCAGCTGAAAGCCTGAAGACTTAGAGCAATAAGACAGCTGAGCAACCACAACCAGTAGCTATTGCTACCTGAAAAGCATAGGAAACAGGAGATGAAACTGAGCTGTGTTTATGAGAGGAATTAATCTCACAGGAGAGCACCTGTCTTTCCCACTGGAACTCCCTCATTTTGGTTAAACTGATTAAACCCAGGCCCTACAGCCTGGCAATCACCTTCACAGGGTTAAATCCTGAGGATAAGAGTCTATATCAGAAAATGTGGCCAGATAGCTTCAGATCAGTTTCTCCTGCCCTGCATTTGCATTGCTGCCTGCCAAAGCAACGTCAGCACCCCATGAAGCTCTGATCCTGGCACCATAGCCTTCCTCTACATAGAGCACTACCCAATTCAAGCTCTTCAGAGCTTCATGTGCTGTGCTTCACATCTTATTTTTTTGGATTTTTCCCACCTCTACAATATTAGGTGGTAATAATATCCACGTAGTTGCACAGAAGGACAGGAAAGGAGCAAGTGATGCATTTTAGCAGTCCAGCTTTTTCTGTATAGCTTCAGACCCATCTGTCTGTATACACAGAAACAAAGAATTATAGAATAGTCAGGGTTGGAAAGGATCTTAAGATCATCTAGTTCCAACCCCCCTTCATGGACAGGGGCACCTCCCACTAAACCATATCACCCAAGGCTCTGCCCAACCTGGACTTGAACACCACCAGGGGTGGAGCACTCACAGCTTCCTTGGGCAGCATGTGTCAGTGCTTCACCACCCTCACATGGAAGAGCTTCTTTCTAATATCTAACCTAAATCTCCCCTCTGTCAGTTTGAAGTAATTCTTCCTTGTCCTATCGCTACAGGTCCTACTAAAATGTCTATCCCCATTAAATCATGACATTATCTTTCTTATATGCCCCTTTTAGGTACTCAAAGTCTACTCTCTGGTCTCCCTGAAGCCTTCTTTTCTCCAGGCTGAACAGGCACAGCTCTCAGAGCATCTTCATGGCCTTCCTCTGGACTCACTCCAACAGATCCATGTCCTTCTTTCAGCAAGGACTGCCTTGATTCCTGTAGGAACTGATTCAGAACTTTTCTAGGTAGAGACAAAACACAAGCCATGACCCAAGAAGTAAGCTCTTGTTGCTCACGCTTTGGTTATCCGGTTATCCAGTTGCTCATTTGATGTGTTCAGGATGCCGTGCGTCTGAAGGCCTTGGCCTGATTTGTTAGTAAAGGTTCCCTCCAAAATGAAGCCATTGGCAAATGACAGCTTTCCCTGCAATGGAGAAAAAGTGTCATTCTGCCAGCATCTCATTAGAGAGAGGAAACAAGCTGGACTGAGATCGCAGATTCTCTTTTCTACAGAGCCAGCTCCTGAAATGATGACTCAGAACAACTTCCGGGACAGAGGTGCAGAATTTTGGCATCCAAAGCAGTGGTGTCATTAAGATGGCAGTCACTGGAGACAACACATCCTCACTACTGAATGACACATATAGGATTCTGAAAAGACCACCACAGTCACAGAGTAAAATACTTGTGTTATGCTTTACAAACAGCCAATATCTTCTTTGAGTTATAATTTTTTTTGGCTTAAATTTGACAATAGCTATTTCTAACGTAGAGTGAACACATGAAACTTTTATTTCCTCCCGTTTTTTTTCTCTGCTTGTTAAAACGACAAGCATGTTTGGCCTCACAGGTGGGGGAATCATGATATTCTCCATAAACACTTTGAAAGTGTTTGCTGCTATATGACAACCCTTAAGCTCTCTGAGGCAAATATAGAAGACATGCAGTAGCTTGACTCAAAGTTAGAGGTTTAGAGGTTAATTATATCAAATCCAAATCCAAACAATGTTGTAACTAGTCTGGCTTTGAACTCAAGCCTAAAATCCTCATTGCTAATAGCAGGAAGCACTCCATCTTTAGTCAAAGAAGAGATTTTTCTAGACTAACCACTAAAACTAAACTTCCTCTCGGAGGAAGTATCTAAGCAATATAATCAGTCTCTGCAAAATCCACCCCAAGTCTTCTGGCTGAAGAAGGTGATGGCAACCTTCTCCTCCCATGACAAGTTAGTAAATGACAGGGCTCATTTGCAATTGTTACTAAGTGTCCATTTTGACATCCACCCAGTTCTGATATAACCACACGCTTCCTGTCAGACTCATCACTGATTTCTGTAACAAGCTGGAGGGCTGGTTTTCTCTGCAGCGGGGCACTTTATGAACACTTTGACCAGATATTTCTGTTAAAGATCAACCACAAAAAACTAAACATGTCAATGCAGTGTCCAGATTGCAAAATTAAGCTTCCAAGGTCCAGCTGTGTTAACATCTGTTACATCATTCTAGTGCTGGTAGTGCAACTCCATTTGGTTTACACAACATTTCCTGTGTTCCCAACCACCACAAAGGCTAAAACATTTGTTCTAAGAATACAAAAGCGTCACAGATACACCTGCAAACCACACCAAAAAATCCCCCACAAAAAAAAAAAAAAAAAAAAAAAAAAACCAAAAAAAAACCAGCAAAACAACCAAAACCCTCAATGTAAACAAAAGAGTAAAAACCAAAACTGTACAAAGCCTGCAGCTACTGGAAGTCTCTCAGCTGCAGCCTTCCTTCGGTGAATGAGACTAATAATAGGAAAAAAAAAAAAAGAGTTAAAAAAAAAACAAAACAGGGAAATATTTTTTGTTTTTTCCTGGAGGAAGCGGGGTGGACAGTGTGAACTTTGCAGATTAAGCCCTCAGCCATCTGGAAAGCATGCTACTGTACAGAAAGGCTAAGATGAAGGAAATGCTCACCTTTCCAACAAATGTTAGATCTTCCGTGAAGTTCCCTTCATAGACGTAGTCATCTTCCAAGAGCAGAATCCCAGAACCCTTCATTTCAAAGCAGAAGTAGTGAAACCATGACACTAATTTCCTATCTGCTTACATTCAGCTAGAAAGAGCCACTGGCTTGGACTGTTTATGGGCTGCAGATTCTGAGAACCTTTTTGGAAGCCCAACATACATCGCAATGCTCAAGACAAAATCATGGGGGGTGCTCTAGAGATAACCCATTAGGAACTACTGCACAGAGAAGTTCCAAAATAGTCAGGAGGCTTTAAATAACAGTACTATTGCATTTGTTTCTGTAGAAGAAGGAATAAAAGACAGGCTCCTTTATTAAGAATAGTCACCAAGAACTGTCATACGGGTCAAACTCACAATCCTTCCAATCTTATGACTTTTAGGTGGTTGTAGCCATTTGTGTCATTCTTTGCAAAATGATTAAGAGAAAAGAGGAAAGCAACTGCTATGTAGAATTAGCATTGCCCCTTACTGTGCAGTCAACAGAACTTTAATGAGCTGCTTCTAAGCATTCATTAAATGACTTGTTCTATTACCTCCCAAACTCCCATTGCTGCCTACAGCAGCACACATTTCAGGGAAGGAGCACCAAGATGCTGAATAGACACAGAACAATTTATATGAGTGGGGAAAGATTCTTCTTGTTGTGGCTTAGTCCGTGGTTTGGGCCCGAAGGTTTACATGTACCAATACCATCCAGAAAATGTGGTCACTTTTAGAGCTGTAACACATTTTCCGTTGGAATTATTTTCTTGATGGAAAGCACCCTTTCTGGCAAAAATAAAAGGTTTCCAAGGGAAGTTACTTGGCCATACCAATTTTCCACTAGGAACATTGAAGTGATTGCTCCCCATCCGGAAGCCTTGTGAAGCTGAAGGAGCCTTTGGCAGCTGGCAAACCAAAAGACAGCTTTATTTTGGTTCCCCACAGATGGAGGTTTTATGGAAAGTCCTTCTGACAAAGTTTCCATGCTAAACATTTTGTCCTAATCTGGTGAGTGGGGAAGGGGTTGTTTGTTTTTTTAAGCATGTATTTTTCATTAGAAGGAAAGTTTTTACTTCCAAGCCAATTCTAGTGATGCCAATCCCTTCTGCCTTCCCTACCCAACATCTAAACTTTCAATGAACTGGACAGGCAACTTGTTATAGGTAAGCCCACACTGGAAAGGTAAAGACTTAATGATCTCCAAGACAGATGTATTATCATATATAACTGTGCAGCAGTTCACATAGGAGTTCTGGTCTGTAATTCTGACCTGATGGTCAGTTTGAAAGCCAGACCTATAAGAGGTCTTAGGTTGAGCAAGGAGAAGCAGCAGTCCCACATCTAGCTCCTACCTGCACCTCAGGAAAGTGATAAGAAACAAGACTTAATCTAGGCCTTGTTACATTTTCATGGTAAAACATCACTGCTTACATTTCCTTGCTTTCCATTTTCCCCTCAAAGATTAATTATGATGTGAAATCTTTATCTTGCCCTTGATGAGGAATTCCATATTCCACTAATTTTGAGAATCCACTGAAAGTATGTACTCACCACCATTTTATCAGCATGAAATGTCCTCTGATAGCAGACACCCGACTGGGTTACTACAATGCCTTGACCATGTTTGTGATCATCAAGCCATGTCCCTATGTATCTCTCTCCTCTGGAATGCAACGGAAAATAAATTTTTTTGTCTCCCTGTTTTCTCAGATCTTAGGTAAATTTGACATTTAATTCACTGATGCTAGTTTTGCCTGATACAATGCTCCATGCATCACAAGTGCCAGATGTATTGCACAAAATCAGTTCATATAATGCTTTCCCAGGAGCTGAAACCTTATAGCAAAGGTTGAACGCATTGCCACTTCATCCCCAAGTCTCCTCATCAAAACATGAGGTTTTATCCCTGCCAATAGAGGGGAAAACTATCAGGCCCCTAAACCCTGCTCTGATCCATACCACTTTTACCTATCTTTGTCTTCCCAGACTCCATATCCATTCTTCTTGTCATTTTCCCACTGTCCTGTGTACTTAAACGGATGCTCAGCTGAGCAGCTTTCCAGTATCCCAAACCCTTGACGCATGTCATCTTTGAAGTAACCTTTGTAGACCATATCATTCCCATACCTGCATGGAGACAGATAGACAGAAGTTAAGACAGTGACTGTTTGATAGTTCCTATTGGAGTAGGAAGCCAGGAAAGTGAGTAGATTAGACTCATCTGCCAGCTAAATATTCTAAATATCTGACTGACAACTCTGGAGCTGGTAGTTGTTTTACTATTAGGAATGTGCACCACCCAAGCTAATCACTCCACAGTAATATTATCCAAGGACAAAACACTGAAACTTCCAGTTGTCTGGGAGAGGCTACTCAGTCCTTGACCTCTCACCAGACAAGTCACAGTGACCACTGGTTAATCCAGGGTTGGAGCAGATCAGATCAACAAGGGCATGTAGGTGACAGGGCAAGGAAGAATAGCTTTAAGCTGAAAGAGGAGAGACTTAAATGAGACATGAAGAGGAAGTTCTTCACTATGAGGGTGGCGAGACACTGGAACAGGTTGCCAAAAGAAGTTGTGGATGCCCCACCCCTGGAAGCAGGAATCCCTTGATTCTACATCAAGCAGGAAGCCAGATTTGTCTTCCCCTTTCTTTGCTTGCCAACCACCCCTTTTCTTGGGATCATCCTGCTGAAAAGAGCTTCTCTGACCCCTGCCCATGTTGGCCAGTAGATCTTCACTGCTGAACAGCAAAAAGCATGCTAAGCAGAGCTGTTGTGTAACTATGAACACACTTTTACATTTGACACCAGAGATATGGGCACAACCCTGCTCAGATGGCTCCAAGTTCTCTACAGATTTCTGCATCTCTGAGTTTGATTCATAAATAAGGAGCAGAACATGCAGGTTGTAGGAAGGAAGATGGCCTATCCCACAAGTAAGTATCTAGAAAACTGGGCTGTATGCTTTTCTCTGTCACACTTGGTGCAATGAAAGCAGGGGTAAGAACATGCAATAACAGCAGGTAGTCCAGTCTTCACATTGGCCAATCCATTTGGCCACAAGCCACATGTGACCTAAGCAAAGATGAGGATACTGCTGTGCTCACTGCCAGATAAACAAATCAAGCTGGTCTTGTCCTCTTAACCCCTAGGCTGCAAATGAAACCCATTTACCCCTACAACCTGGGCAGGCCTCAATTGCAATTTCTAGATTTCTAAATGGAAGGTAGGTGATGGGTAAGGCTGGGACCCACAGCAGAGACCAGGCTCTATCCAAATTCCCGGCTGCACTTTGAAACACAGGTGTACAAATGACTGTTTCCAGAAGCATTCTGATGAGCAAATAAGAAAAACTCAGACTACATTTGTTAAGTCAAGCTCTGGGTTTAGGCTTAGAGTTTGAGTGAGCCAACTGAATGGATCAGCCCCCTTCAGCAGTTCAGTGTAACAGTTATGACTCCCAGACCAACAGCCCCATCCATCATTAAGGAACCTATTCTACACAAAATTTAATTCAGGCAGCGTGGCCAGGAGATACAGAGTGAACTGTGCGCTCCATCAAGACTGTTCAGGGCTGATGGCACACCATGCTCTCCCTGCTCTGCAATTGAAAGCATGAATACAAAATTATATCCTCACATATAGGGCACAGAGGATGCTACATCAGGTAGTTACAACAGTCACAGTTTGCAAAGAAGCTCTTACTATTCTGATGTCCAGGAGAATCAGGGCTTGTTAAGAAGCCATACTGCCCATCTCCAAAGTAAAAGCTTCTGGCACCTAAATTACCCTGGGTTTTACACTGTGACTGAGCCTTCCACAGTGAGGTGGGAGTATTTCACCCTTAAAACACATGAAGTCCCCTTTTTGACCAGATTCTGTCTTCGGGTTTTACTTACTCACAGATTCCATAGCCTCTCATCTTGCCCTTGTACCAGTGACACTTATAACAGTCATACCGGTCTTCAGATTGGCGTGGGACAAGACATATTCCAAACCTATAAAATGCATATGGCAAAAATGAGCATGACAAAAGGCAAGTCTGTCGTACTGGACGAAGATTAAAAACTAAGGACTTTCCAGATTCCCAGGCCAATTTACACAGCTGGGATCAGCTCTACCTCTGACATTATCTCTAGATGTCAATGAACTTGGTCCAAGGAAAAGCTCTCTCCTTGTGAGCTGTGATCACAGTTCCTTATCACTAGAAGAAGCGAAACACAGCCACTTTCAGTGTTGTTGGATTTTTCCCCTCTCAAACCCTTCCCCATTTTAAGGGCTGAGTTAGACTACAAAAGCAATTGCTTTGGTCTGAACAAAATGTTTTTGTAATCCTGACACAAAATGTTTGCATCCTTTCCTTTAAAAGCCTCACCTATTCTGAACTCATGTAAAAATGAGAGATCTAAAAGTTTTACTTTTAAAAAAAAAATAGAAAAATAATATTGGGATTTCAGTGTACTTTTTATTTGCCCCAAACATTCTTCATTTAAAAGATGTTTTTAAAGATATCTAAAAATAAATTTTTCAAGGCATTTCATGCACATAAATTCACCTAGATTTAGAGATCAAGTGTCAGGTTCATGCACCTGAATGGAAATATCTGCATCTGAATTGGTTATATACCCACAATTCTTTTACTGTGGTCACTGTCAAAGCTCTTACCTTAGGTTAAGTCAGGTGTCTAGAATAGGCCTGATGAATTGGTCTGTAACAGTAAATAGAGTCCTCCTACAAGACACCAGTGTCCCTGCACCTCTGTGAGGAAGCATTTCTCAGCCTATTTTGAAAGCAAGAAACTCCCTGGTTTTCAAGGCTTACCCATGCTCCAAGCCCTCTTTGAAATCTCCAACATGGTTGCGTCCATCACGCCACTTCAGTGTCCCCCTGCAATTCAAAGCAAGCATTATACAAGGGACATCACCAGCAACACTCACAGCTGCAACAGAAGGTATCAAGAAGCAACCTTGAAATGGCTAACACCAAAACACTTTCTAAGGGGACAGAGACACCGAAGTTCTCCAGGCACCTCTGCAACTTTGGTTTGCACTGTAAAGATTTAATACTACAATGCTTTCATGCCTTAGCATGAGTGGAAAGAATCCACTTCGAAGTATTCTAATCTCAAAAATATTTTGTAGAGTTGCTGGGTCATCCATTTAGGACCTTACACATGACCCTTTTGTAATTGTAGTGCAGCATGTGATTAAGCCAGCTGAAGTTCCAACATGGCACATCCTCAGACAACATAATGACACCACAGTCCAGAACTTCATTGTATCGAGTGCTATGAAAACAAAGGAGTCAATCACTGGCCTAAAAGGATCCTATCTTTCTATCTGTTTTGTTTGTGGGGTTGTAGGAATGACTACACAAAGTACGATGCAAAACAAGACTGGAATGGTCAATGTGATGGCTAAATTACCTCCCTTCCAGTCTTCCACTCCACCTACACCCCCTCACTGTTTTAATCCTTGCATCACCCCAGACACAATCTGCTCCCTACACATTCTCCAGAGACTACAGAAGATTATGCAGTACCAAAACTGTGACACATTTGTTTGACTTTCACCAAGATTGCTGCTCTAAGAACACCCACATGAGACTGGGTCTTTCTCTGATATTTAGAGGGAAAGGGTCAGATTAATTTTAAATGGATTTTAAATGTATCTCCTTTAGCTTTGCTACTATGAATGCTGAGAAAGTCAGAGAGAATGCCTGCTCCAGCCATGGGCATGGTTTAAGCTATTTAGCATTGCGAGTTATCTCCCTCTCACAACAGGTCATCAGTTCTGGGACAGAACAGTGAAAAATGCTGATGCTTTTATTGAAGAGCCCTGATTCACACTGCTGCAGCTTTCTGCTTATATGCTTTGCCATGCCAGCCTTTCCTTGGTGGTGGACAAGCCATCAAGGCCAGCTTTGCTGATCTGTAACCTTGTATTAGTAGCAAGTCACCCAGAAGAGTAATTTCACGAATGGTTAAGAAGTCTTAGAAATTCAGCAATTAAAACCTCGGGTATTAAAAGCACCTGAAGACACTTAATTCTGTCACAGATTAGCTGAGATGCCTCTGACAAGTGACTTAATCTGAAGCAGCAGAGATATTTACTAATTTCATTTCCCTGACCCTAAGACAGGAAGACACAAAGAGCTAGGAGAGGTGCTTGTCCCTCTATGACTGCACACAGTGGTTTTCAGACCTCTAATAGGAGTGCAGGGGCTGGGGAAGCTGGGATGCTGTAAAGGAGTGAGTAAAACATAGTTCTCTAAACACCTATTTGATGCTATTCTGGGTCAAGGCACAATCTTTTCCATATGAAGATTCAGGATTAAGTTTTTGATATGGGATACTCTCATTATTTTAAGTCTCTCTCAAACCAAGTCACTACACCCTTTTTCTTCAATAATAACTATAAATAAATAGTGTAAAACTCAGGAAGTATAAATCTTTCCAACCAGGATGTTCTCGTGTCTTGAGGAGGTTGCTTATATTTCATGTGTTTTCACAAAAAAAACAGAGACTGTGCTCTATCCCACATTAAAAAAGAATTTGGTTGGGAAGATTTAACCTTTGATTTACAGACTACTCCCTTTCGGCAGAGTTTCCTTTTAAACTTCAGCTGGATTTAGAGAGCAGTTCTCATATTCTCAAAAAAATGCATCTGAACCTCATTTTTTTTTGTTTGTTTAATTCCATTGATAATAATTTGGATGTTAAAAATAGATTTTGATAGCACAGGATAAAAAAAATTGTCTCTTTCACAAGCAAAGGCTTTTTACTGAGGTCTTGATAGGTTTTTTTTTTGTTATAATGATGATGTTAAGATTTTATGCCTCAGGCTGAGATCTTGAAAATAAACATTAGCTCAAGCCTAAGTCCTAATTACAGGCATAAGCAAGTGCAGTGCCTTCTACGTGATCATTATCAATTACTAGGGGCAGTCTTTACAATTTACTGCATGATCTGGTATCACTAGTGAGACATCTACGATAGAATAGGTTACATGCTAGGACTTGTGCTTTGACTAAGCCCTGAAATCAAGCAAATGTGCCCCAAATGTCCCCTGAATCTGTTCTTAATACCAGATTCTCCTCTGGAAACAAGTGAGGTGGTAACTAGAGAGACTGACATGCCCTGGGATATCACCAGTCCAGGGTCTGTGGTCCAGATCCTCAGCATAGGATGGATCACCTCATGTCCACAGGCATCCTGTAACATCTATACCACTATCTGTGCAACCACTAGTTGCAACCAGTGCTACACAAAGACAGGACCATCCTTGCAGGTTCTTGTTTAGAAAAGGGGCAAAAAAGGCTCCTTACTTGCCATGTGGCTTTCCCCAGTGCCACTCGCCCTCATAGGACGCACTCTTGAACTTGCCCTCCAGCTTGAAGACATAGGTGAAGAAGCGGCAGGATGGGGGCTCAGTGCCTTCACCAGTCTTGCCCCACAATGGGAAATCTCGCTTTCCATTCAGTGCCTGGCGGACAGCCTGGTTCAGCTTCCATTGCCAAACAGCCTGGGGGCAAAGGAAGAGGAATGCTAGACTAACAAGTGAAGAAAGCATAATAGCTCCCAACAAGAGATACTCCAGGACAGGCTGCAAGAAGCTGTTTGGTTCCCACTGATTCTCTGCCATTCAGCTGGCCTGGCCCATCTACAGCATAACAGGAGGCTTTATCTTGGATTCCGCAAGTTGGATACTGCATCAATGCACAACACTTCCATGTCATTTAAGCCTGTCTCTCACCACCACTAGTTGGCCTTGACACAGAACCATGCTGATGAGACTGTTGCATACACTACTGCCCAGGGCAGACCACTTCCAGCACCTGGGTATTCTTCATCTACCATCAACTGTCTAGGCCACCTCTGGCCATCTAATCTGGTACTGGCTCAACAGAGGGGGAAAAAAAAAACAAGCCAATAACATACCAACAAAACCTACAGTACTTATTATTCTGCTTTAAATAATAATAATTTTAAAAAAAAAGCAAAAAATCAAAGAAGAAAGGCCCCAGTTGCATTTAAGCAGGTACAGAGCCCACTATTCTGTCTTCTGATCAGGAAGCTAAAATCCTGATGCTTAAAGCGATTTCAACTTCCACTCAGTAGTGACCTCTACTACAGAGCTGCCATTCCCTCTATACTATTCCCCTGGTTCAAAACTTAGTGTGCTGTATTTCAGGTGGAATAGAAACACTCTGCCCATTGCTAACCTTCATCTGCGGGTCCTTAGCAGAGAGAAAGAATGTTTCTTCTGGGGTTATAATGCGGAATCCATACCTGTGAAGAAAAAGACATTATAGACTACAAAATCCTCAGTTAAACAGCAGTTCCTGCTCTTCCCATTCCTCTTTAGGAACTGGTAATTCTTTTGCAGTGAGCTTTTGCTTTTCAAGGAGTTGCCTCATCTAGTTAACTCATTCTTGTTCTCTAAGCCTGGAGACAAAACACTTTTATTATTGATTTCAATATGTCAGCAAAGGCAAGCAATGCAAGTCCAAGTTGCTGTGATCCCATCTGAGAAGTGCTGCAATTGCCCATAGCCCAGAACCAATTGCACTAGGTAGAAAGGAGATGGGACAAAGTTTTGAATAATTTTCTTAGTTTCACAATCAAGTTTTTTTTTTTTTTTTTAATCTCCAAGTGGAAATTTTTCACTTACAGTCCTGGAGCTGATTTCTTCCTGCAGTTTTCATCTACCCACACAAGCTTCAGATCAAAACTCTGAAAGCTGTTTCCCTGGAACAAAAGGGAGAAGATGTTCCTGCTGTTGATGTAAACATCACACTTTGCCCCATTGAACAGCAGAGCAAGACTAGCAGAACTGTAAATTCCTTCTTTTGATGTCTACATCTATCCCACACTACAGCGACAGATATTACAGGCTAAAGAAAGGAAGGAGAAAGAAGAAAGTTCTTAGTTTGACATTTGTAAGTGGTGTTCCATAACAGCATGGCTACAGCTAACAGTAGCAGACCTTCTAGGATGGCACTACAGGAGTATCTTCCCTATCACACGTCAGCACTTCCAAATTACCGCTAGCACCCAGCATGCCCGAGTTTTGCTTATGATCTATCTAGGATTTGGACTCCATATGGCACAACCAACAGTGGCCCATAAGCACATTTAAGAAGTCACTGTTTTGATCAATAGTACAGCAAAAAGAAGAAACTAAAATGATTGAAATTATGTGTAAAGGCTGCATTTAATATTACATCTTTCTTCTCTGTGTAAAGTCCCATGCTCATACTACAGAGCTGCTGTCTGTAATGATGTACTTGGCCAAGGTTAGGTACTAGACTTTATAGCAGCCTTCCAATACCTAAAGGGGGCCTACAAGAAATCTGAAGAGGGACTTTTGATATGTGCATGCCATGACAAGACAACAGGGAATGGCTTTAAAATGACAGAGGGGAGATTTAGATGAGATCTGAGGAAGAAATTCTTCCCTGTGAGGTTGGTGAGGCCCTGGCACAGGTTGCCCAGAGAAGCTGTGGCTGCCCCTTACCTGGCAGTGTTCAAGGCCAGACTGGACAGGGCTTTGAGCAACCTGGTAAAGTGGAAGGTGTCCCTGCCTGTGGCAACAGGGGGTTCAACTAAATGGTCTTTAAGGTCCCTTACGACCCAAATCATTCTAAGATTCTATGATTCTAGGACTAGCACTGTGGAATTCACCACAGTTAATCACTGATGTATGTAGCTGATTTAGGGAAACAGCAAAGAGGGGAGGTTCAGATTCCCAGCACCAGAACCCTCATCAGCAGAGCCCTGCTATCAGCCCAAATGAACCAAGCCTCAATAACAGTCATAGCAGCAGATGGGACATAGTGGGTTAGACCCATTGACTGAACAGAAGTGTCTACAATGCGGGTATCTCCTTGTGAGCTAGTTACCCTGTGCTGTCTTCCTAGTCAATGGAGTTGAGAACATGATTCAACTCATCCTAGTTAGGGCATCTGAAATAGGTCAGATAAACCACACCCAGGCAGTGCATGTTTCTCCCCCCTGACTATAAAGGGAACCTGGGGGCATTTGCTCACAGTGAGATCATGACTGTGCTAAGAAATCCACAATGTAAAGTTGGATGAGATAATCACCACCCTACTTCCTCAGGCCTAGACCCTGTAAGCTGAGTAGGACTGCCCAGCGTTATCACAAAGGCTTATGTTTGGACACTCAAGGCGCTGGCACATGACTAAAGAGCAAGCAGAGAGAGGTGCACATGAAAAGAGCCCTGCTAGATTATGCGTGCTATCAGTCAGAACACGCCAAGCTGGACTTAGTTAATATGCTGCAGAACAGCTTTGAACATGTTATTCATCTAGCTATCCCTGACTGTAGACACTCCCTGTCTGCCTCACACCTAGGCCCCAAATCCCTGAAATAGCCCCAAGAACACCTGCAACTTCTGCTCATATGCCACTAGCAGAGTCAACAGTGAAAGATCATGCTTATTCCCATTCAAGAGTGCTTACAGTATAACATCTTTGACCATCAGCCCTCCTTTGCATAAACAAGGACAGAAAGAAATCAACTGATTCATGTGCAGGCACGGGCTTGGGTTACTAGAAAAGTGCCTGTGGTGGCTGGATAGCATACATTCACCTGGAAAAAAAAAGTATGTGGACACTCCTCTAGTCCTCCTTCATTAGGCTTTCTTTTATTCTCCAGTGCAAACCACAGGTGCATGGATCTGAGACAAGGTTTTGCCAACAGCCAAGCTATGTTCCATTTTCAGCATCAAAGGAACATGAATTTTACTGTCATTTATCTGCACTGCCCTTCTAATCCCTTTGAAAGACTGCAGACTTACCTGAATAAGCACAAGGACATCATCAAAGAGCAAGATCCGATCCGATCGATTTGTGCTGGCAGAGATGGGAAGATTTTTGCTATCTTCCAGCAGCCTCCTTTCAGGTACACAGAGCATGTCCTGCAGAGGGAACCACAGAGGTCAAGATGAAGGACCAAAAGCATCAGGAAACATTAGGAGTCGGGGACAAATCAAGCCAACAGTTTCTACAGAAGTCATCTGACAGTAACAGCATAACTGGATGCAGCACTCAACATCTAGAGCACCTAGTGATCATAAGGCTTCTCCAAGACTTCCATACTGCCTTCCTCTGTTGGCTTCAAGCTAAGCCTCAGATTATTGATCCATATTAAATTTTCTCCATGAGTAAGTAGAAATGTAAGACCTCTACAAGGGCTCCCCATCAAGCCACTTTCTACATCCGTAACTCACTGTGAATTTGTAGCCCAAGGATTTCCATAAGGACTTGGTAAAACAGGCTTCATCCAGGACTTGGCTGATGAAAGACTCAAGCTTCCTGTATTCCTTGATAGCACTGGTAACCACATCCTTTTCAGAGCCCTGACAAAAGAAGGCAGGGCTTGAGCAACGCTTCAGGCACAGCTGTGCAGGACATTACTCTCTGGGCTATGGATGCAGAAAAACTTCAGCAGCTCTGAATCCAAGGGGCTAATGACAGTTTATCATCCAACCCTCTCCCAAACCTAGCCTAGGAAAGCTTCCCAAGCCTAGCATTATCTTTGCTACCAGAAGAAGCGTGCAATCTTATGCCAGTTACTTGACCCTTTGCAGTTTCTTTATATGATGAGTAGCTTGTACAATGCTGGAGCAGCCAGTTTTCATTGCTTTGAGACCTTCAAGTGGGATGCACTCCACTGGTGCTCGTTACTATCGCTGTGGATGTCTACTGGAAATAAGTTTCCTTCCAACTTGCTTTGGATTCACTGACACCACCACCAAACCCCATAAGCCCCAAATAATAAGTATTAGCATAAGCCAGTCAAGTAACATCATGTAGAAGCTTCCTACCTCTTTAAGAACCTCATTCAGCTTGGTAAGGAGCAGCATATATTGCATAATATGGTCTCGGATAGGTTTGTGAAGAACAGTGTATAAGGCCAGTGATATGGAGGTCTCAGAGGTGAAGTCTGTGAGGAATTGTTTCAGCACTGTCTTATGGTGCTTCCAGGCTTCACTGCGAGATAGTGAATTAAGGCAAAGGTTCATGAAATATTTTTTTCTGCAAATTTCCACTCCTCTGCCTCTCTATAACATACTGCAAATATATCTGTACACCAAACACAGAGAAATGAGGCAAATGAGCACCATCCACCCTGTCTCTGGCCCACCTGTCTCTGCAAAAAGTAATTACCCTCGCAAGATAAACAGAATACAGCATGACTTTCACAACGGTTTGCACACCAAGAGGGTGACACAGATAAAGCAGCTGTGAATCTGCTCACATCTAGCATTCACATTTTCATTTGCTATTTTCATGAGACTCTGACAACATCTGGAGCAAGCAGTGGAAATCTGCATTTTTCATCCCATACCTTTTGCTCTTTGTGGCATGTTCAAAGCCATGGACTACAACGTAGTTTGCAAAAGTGACGAAATACCTGTTGTCAAGAAAAAAAACAAACACAAACACAAAGAAACATGAGTTGGAGGTGCACATTAGCCAAAAAGTTTAAGAGATAAATAGAAGAAGCTGATTTGAAAATGTCATGTCAGGTCCACCTTTCCAAGGAAGGCAGAGAGAGGCTTAGCTACTAGTCACTTTGGCTGAGTTCCCTTTTGCCTCCTTCACCAGCTCCTTGCTGTAACTGCCTGGTTGATTTTTGCAATACAGGAAGTTTAAATCATCCTGGCATTTGGCAGAAGCAAGCTTACACAACTATCTTGGAAAGCAAATCTACAAAGGCTGAGTTTAAGATCAGCGTCAGATGTATGAATTTCTGCGGGCTGAAGTAAAAGTAGCAGGCCTGTATTACCAATGGTAAATTAAAGTCAGTGTCCCACGCCAATGTATCTCATCTCACACTAGGGGGAGATCGAGCCATATTTAGTCATCAAATACACTTTCCCCCAGTAGTGTTTTCAGGTAAGTTATGAAAATGTCCGGACTAATTATCATTATTTACATTTTTCAGGGACATGTATTTTCTGCTGATTTTCAGGACCAAAAGCATTAACTCTGCTTGGTTCTGTATTTCGACAATAAGCACGAGACATTGTTAGGATCAGGACTGCACAGTGAGTCAGCAGAGGTAGGTAGAAACCAGCCTTTGCATGACATACAACAAAAACAGGTTTTAATTTTGAAGTGAGGGGAAATTAGATCTTAAGATAAACTTTCCTTTATGTCATCTGAAACCTCAGCACAAGTTTTCATCTTTCACATGCCTAAAGCAAATCAGTTTTAATTCACTGAATCAGTTCCCAAATGAACAACACGCACTGCTCCAAACTCCATTCATATAAAGACAAAACTTGTTGTACAACACTTTTTTACAAATGCTACTAAGTAAAAACAAAACATAAAGTAGTCCTTCCTTCCTCCTCCCCCCATATGCCTAAAACCATCAAAATCAAGACTAGATGAACAGCAGTGCCCAGAAGTCAGTATGCTGATCTCTCACGTATGGGTGCCAAACTGCACAGATGGTACAAGCCCATCTGTATTGGCTTGGCCACATTTATGGTCAACATGATGAATGAAGGATTTAATACTGACTTTTATGTCATCTCAGACATCTATAAAAGATAGCTTTCTCTCTAGGACATCAACACAAGTTATACACACTGCAGTGCTTTTGGTAAACATTTTATTTTGCATTGCAGGCAGATGGGGAGCAAATGCAATTAATTATAGAAAGAGCAATGGGTCTGTATGTTTTTCACATGATGCTACATCCATCACCTGCTCATACACATCATATCCCCTGCCAAAAGCATGTGGCACAAACACAAAATAGGAACTGTGCCTAGTGACATCTTCTGTGTCCCTGCTGAGTCCTTTAAACACATCTTTCTGTTCCCTAATGACAGTTCAGGCTTCACTTTCATAAATAACTGAGACCAAATTCTACCCCTTATCCTCTTCCCACTTTTAAGATGCATTAAAGACCCCTACACTTGTAAGAAAATAATCTCTTACAAGCATCATCCTGGTTTCAAGCATTCTCCCAGCTGCAAAAAGGGTTACTTACTATGATGTCTGAACAACACTTGCCATGAGCACTGAATGCAGCCACTTCTCTGACCTAACAACAGAACACTAGTGGACAAGACTGAACAAATTAAATGCACAAATTAATTGCACCAACTTACAAGTTGATAAATTTGGTAATTTGATCCCTTCAGCTACTGAAAATGCTTCTGTACTTACTGGATGTAGAGGTTTAGAAACAGGTCTCCTTTCCAGACAGTGTAAATGTCCTGGATGCAAAATGACTCAGAGGTGCTGCATTTTTGTTTCAGAATCCGGTAATTTTCTTCTGTGAGGTTCCAGAGAGCTTGAAATCGGTCATTCAGGAGCAGGAAGAGCTTTAAGTTCTCCTTTCCCTTCTGGTCAGTAGGCTCTGATGAAAAGATGGAAGAAAAAGACTCTCAGCAACTCCTGACTCCAAGAAATCTTGTGGAAAACATTGCCTACATCTAATACTCATTACAAATTTTCAGTGTAAAGGACATACATTCTTGTAGGAAAAAAATGACAGGGAGGAAGGAGATGATGATTATTTAGGGTTGTGCCCCTATGAGTAATTGCATAGGCTACACTTGCTAATGCTTTGTCCTTCACATTCTTGTGAGGCATGTGGTCAGGGCAGTCCAAGAGGCTCAGACATGAGTACCAGCAGAAAATTTTCTGCCCCTGGCCTGAAGGGCTGTTCCAAATCTCCTTGGAGGCTACACCAAAAAGGCAGTGGTGTAAGAGGGAGCTAAGCTATGAGCATAATCCAGTCACACCACTTTTGGCCAGACAGGCTTGTGAATATTTATATGAATTTGTTATTTCAGTGGAGCTGCTCTGATTTACTGCCAGCTCAGAACCTGCACCCACAAGTTTTACCTTCAAAGACAGGCATGACCATGGGTCAAGAGCAGGGAAGCAGAATGGGCACGGATTAGGAGTCACATATGTGAGATGCAGTTTAGATTTTTGCATACCATGCTGGAAACAAGCCTCACAGGAGGTTGATACTGCTTAGAATCTGGATCAACCTCAAAATAAACAGGAACCACTGTCCTAAGCTTGAAAGTAATGCCATAGCTGTTCTTAAGAGCTCACCATCTTAAATGAAATACCTTCATATATCACTCACTCTAGAAAAACAGCCTCTAGCAAGCCCTCAGCCACTGAGTTTTAATTACAAATCCTGTTATAGCTGTGCCAAAGACTCAAGGCTAGGACTACAGACAAAAAAGTAGTCTTCTCTGACCTACCTGCCTGGAGTAGAGGCTTGAGGATGAGAGCATCTATCCGTGCCAGGCATGCTGAGAAGGTTTCTTCAACTTGGAGCAGAGATGCAGTTGCTTCAGCTGCGCACATGTCCTGGACACAACACAGAAAATACACATAAACTCATTAGAGGAGAATCCATCTAACAAGGCTTCAGTGCTCATTGCAAACAACCAGCCTTTCCTGCTCTTGACAGCACAGACAGGTATAATTGCTGTCCCCAGAGCATTTGAAAATGTTGAAAGAGGATACAGAAATCAAACAAACAGCTCAACACAAGTCAGTGTCACAGAAGACAACAGAGGCAACAGTCCATTTTCCTGATGCTCCAAATTGAAGATCTCAGGCGGTCCACATCACCTCTTCCACACAACTGGAAAAGGCCCTACATGCCCTACATTTCTTGATACATGTTAATGCTGCTCAGTGCCAGATTAATTCTCCCAGTAAAAAAAAAGAAAATAATCCCTGAAATACAAGGCAGCAAAGGATGAAGCAGAACATCTCTTTACATATCTCTCACCAGTTTTTTGCTCCATTGCCTCTGTCCACATTTTTTGGCACTACAAGCTATAGTATGGAGTTGCAGAGCTATGCTAGCCATGCCCACACAGCCAACCTTCCAGAGGAACAGGGGTCTGGTGTTACTCCTTTCCAAGTAAGACACTGCACTGCTGGTTATATGTCACAAACGCTGCGTTAACAAGGAAAGCTTGCCTAAGTGGAAGTGGGCAGCAGTTATCAACAAAGCCAGCAAACCCATGTGAGCAAACTCTAGCAGCTTCCTCCTTCCCAGCCCTTCCTCCCGAAAGAAATTTATCAGAGGAAGCGAACACAGACAGCTAATAACACGTCATAAGACACTGCTCTGGAAAAAGGCCAAGTGGTGGAGATACTATGGGCAGAATCAGTTGATTCTGATTCTGAATTATCACCATTGCCAATTATGATAAAAGTACAAAACTCTCAGATTCTTTTAACTTCGTGAAGCAAACCAGAAAACTCAAGTGATTGAGTACAGTTTGTCCACATTTACCTTCTCTTTGCCCTGGTTGTAGTGAACATTTAGAGGCTACGTTCACAATAGTAAGCAAATGAGGCTATGACACAAAGAGTTACATTGCTAAATTAGTGGCAGAGAATTTGGCACAGTTTTGCTGTGTGCCAACTGTGCCTCTCCCAGAATCCTCAGGGTACAGTGCAGGGACCATTTGAAACACATAGCTTGCATATAGCCATGCTGGTTTGGGAGGTAAGAAGTTAGCTATGTATAGCTTATGCAGTAACTACTTACCTATGGGATAGACTGCATTTATTTACTAATGGAGATGTAACTACAGTTTTTAGATTGTTTTCAGAAAGGGCTGAACTGAAGCTATCTGCTTGTGGTATACTCTAAAATATCTTGAACCTCTACCCCAATTGCTACAAACAGTAAGTGAGATTCATTCTGTTGTTGATTTTGGGAAGTTCGACATAGAAGCCTTTGTACTTTATAGGAAGAAATACCTCAAGCATCTTAGCATGGACTGTCAAAAGGTCACCTGGGTGGGGTGACTAAGTTGGGTGGGAATGTCTCATTTTTAAGCTTCACATGTGGGTGGATTCCTTGCTAAGTAAGATACTGAGCTCCCAAAAGCCACTAAATTCTGCTTAGGAATTCCCTCTCCAGGTCATCCTGGAGTTTGGGCTGAAACTATGCCATAGAGCAAAGAATACTTTGCAATTTTACAGTTAGGTGGTGTGTTAAGTGTTGTCAGAACCAGACAAAACTGACTGTAGATGAATGACAATGTTTTCTCCTTACTAACCCCTGCCTCTTAAATATCATTTGTCTGAAAAATGAGAAATATTAGAAAATTCCATAATCTCATTAGTTTGCAAGTTTTCATACATCCAGGACAGCATGACTATAAGGCTACTTTTTGCAGGAACACTGCAATCTGCCCTGGAGGAAAGCTGTAAGCAGGCAAGCAGGTCAAAAAGCTGGAATCCGAACTCCTCCTGGCCCCTCCCAGTGAAGGCAACAGAGCCAGGGGAACAGCAAAACAAACCAGCAGCCAGGCACCTCTCACCCAAGTATCAAGAAGAGAGGACAGGTCTAAAAGTTTATTTTTGCCCTCACTTAATCCACTGTCTTATAGACACAAAGATAAAGTTATTCCTCAGAGGTCCTAGAGAGCATTCAAGCTTGTTAGAAATTTTTAAGCATAAGTAACTTGGTCAATCAGTGAGTAAAATCAGGCTGGATGGGTTGTAGCATTTAATTTTCAAATGATTCAGCAGACCTGCAGATTGTCATTGGGGAAATATTAGGCTCACTGAGAAACAGTCTGGTGGATTTAGTTATATTTTTTAAGGCTGGCTTGTTTGTCTGGTTTTAAGGAAGCGAGGAAGATGACACCATCATTTCAGATGGCTCCAATATGAGAGGGTGTCTCCACCTGGTCCTTATTTAATTCTGCAAGAAAATGTTTTATCCTATGCTAAACAAAAGGAATGGGTACTAGCTGCCAGGCTCAGTGTCTTCCCCAAATTCTTCTCTTATCAACACAACCAGAGAAGCCCAGCAATCATTACATGCAGATTAATGTAAACTGAGTGACACAAACCAAAGGTATAAACACCCACAACTTTGCTCCACAGGACCACAACAGTCCACAGGCAGAGGCAGAAGGCTCAGTAGCCACCTCAGGGCTGAAGAACACATGCCAAACACCACAGAAATATCACTGCCCCAGCCTAAGGTATTATTTGGCTACTTCTGTAATGGCCACTTGGAAGAACTATGTATGTCCAAAATGGACCTACTGATGTGGACACCCCATCCAACTGGTCCCAACTGGTCAGCTAGTCCCATGCTCTGCCTCTTGCCTATCTACAATCCTCATTCATTGAGGGTCTGTTACCCATAGAGACCTCAGCTCAGACCTTATGGGATAATCATAGAATCATAGAATAGTTAGGGTTGGAAAGGACCTTAAGATCATCTAGTTCCAGCCCCCTGCCATGAGCAGGG
>JASSUY010033119.1:63437-104118 GCA_032466535.1 Forpus xanthops
CCTCTGGATGGCATTCCTTCCCTCCAACGTATCAACCGAGCCACAGAGCTTTGTGTCATCAGCAAACTTGCTGAGGGTGCACTCAATCCCACTGTCCATGTTACCAACAAAGATGCTGAACAAGACTGGTCCCAACACCAATTCTGGAGGGACACCACTCTTTACTGGTCTCCAGCTGGACACTGAGCCATTGACCACAATAATCACAAAGGACTCCTCAGGTGCAGGACATGAGCTGAGAAACCCCTGCAGCTATACTGAACAGACACCTAAGCTAACTCTGCAAAAAACAGGAGCATTTGGATATTCTTTTCCAATATAGCCTGATACAAATTTAACTCAGTGGCTCAGATTTGCTGTTGCTTTTTTTCTGTTTAGCTACCATGTTCTCACCCTTTCTGTGAAAACCTGTAGGCTACTTCCAGCCTGACCACAACAGTTAGGGATCATTTACTGAATGGATGAGCAGAACCTGTCAGCTTTCCAAACAGCCCTTCCAGTACCACAAAAAGACCTAAGTTGCCACATCACATCACCCAATAAGGAAAACACAAGTTTCGGACAGCATTTCCAGGGTTTCCCCATCAGTTCTGCAAGAGCAGTATTTGCACACTTGTATTCTAGCCCAGTCAGAACAAAAAAAACCCATGGAGTTCATCACCTAGAGAACAAAACCAACACTGGCTCAGAGACTCAGGGCAAAGGAAACATTTGGGAACGTGCTAGGGCATGTGGAGGTCATGCTGTACATTCACATGCTTGAAAAAACGAATGCAAACTGCAGTGCTGCTGAGCTATGAGAGCGCTGAGCAGCAACCTGGGGCTGTCATGTGCTGGCTTCCCTTAGTTTGGACACAGTATTCATGTGACTTGGGGCTTTTGCAATTCTGTGTTTGCTCCATGCAGAGCAGGGCAAGCTTGAGCACAGCCACTCTGAAGCCTATTCATATGGCTTTATTTTGCTGTTCGTGCATGGCTCTATTGATCGAGAAGTGAAGACCTTTGTGGATGGTGCACACCTGATGACCAGAACTGAAGGAGGTGCACCTCTAATGAAGGGCATGCTAGCCACACACTGCATGACAGCATCTGGCATATGTGCAAAATCAGAAAGTCTGCAGCCTTTGAATATGCCCCAAGAGGCTTTCACTGGCAAACCGAAACAGCCACCATCAGCCTGCTTCAGGCTGCCATGAGAAATGAGATCTCTTCCGCAAAACATTTTCTGAAGTTTCAGACACATCTGTTTATTCTCCTTAAATGAAGGTACAAGAAAGTTGTACAGCACAGGACCATAATTACAGAAGGGTCCTCTAATACACGTAATGGTTTTTATGTAGAAACAGGAAAAAGACCTTGAGAAACAACTTCTGTTGGAGTCACCAATATCTGTGACTTCTCATGTTCTTGGCCTTTCTGCCAGCATGGCAATGAGAGAAACAAAAATGGTAAAATGGTGATGCAGCAGCAAACACCAGCCTAAGTGATTGATGTGAGGAGCCTGGGTCATCCAGAGGTACTTTCATTCTCAGAAGGGTCTAAACTGCTAAATGAACATGTCAGCAAAAAAATACATGTTTCAAGGAACCATAACAGGTTGTTATACCGAGTTTCAGAAAATTGCTAGAAGAGTATGTGGAACAGATAAGAAACCAAGCAAAGAGACATTTGGGTGGAATGCTGAGGCTCAATGTCACCTTTCTGTATAGAACCCCTTTCTGGTTTGGAGTCCGGAGCTCTGAGGCAGCTGTACCACCCGGAAAATATCTGGAAAGCCCCATATATTCTGTATGTGACACAGGGTTTCTCATGGAAACACATCTAGTCAAACAATCTTATCAGCTCCTGTACCTTAAGGAACAAAGTGGACATCCACAGAATGACTATTCATTATCCATCTTCCTCTTGTGAATCCCCCTCTGTGCTAAAGTTAAGATTACCAGTCAACAAGAGCATTTATCAGAGGGAAGAAAACTCTCATGAACTATGCCCAGTCCAGGGAGTGCTTAGGGCATTTTAACTCAATCAGGTGGGATATCAGTGCCACAACTATGTATGCTGTAGCCCCTCCCTTCCTTAAAACTCTTCCCTTTCCCCACATCACCCATCCTAAAAGGCATTGCATCTTTGCAGCCCTTTCAATCTCATCTGTATTTGCAGTTAATAGTCTATATACTATTACTACCCTCAGAAACAGGGCCAGTCCATCACTTTGTTACAGTCTTCAAACAGGCCAAGTTTTCTCTTTCCTGCCCTGTCAATTTATTGCTGCCTTGCAGCTGAAGAAGTACCTTCCCACTACAGCCCATGTCAAGTGAGTACATCATCTTTGCAGCAGCAAGGATAAAGCTGCTTTATTTCAAGCTCTGGTTCAGAAGTAAATAAAAGTGTTCCAAATGGAAGCCTAGAGGTACTAAAGATATTCCTTTGCCAGGGGAAATTTGAAACTCTTTCTCAGATATTGCTTTTCACTTTCTCTCTAAGTTACTTTCTCCCATGCCAGTGATGGTGTTGCTTCTGACTAAAGTATCTAAAACTGTCTAAGAATGCAATATAGAGCTTGGGGACTTAGACTTGGACAGGGAAATGTTCCTCCGTTTTGCAGAATCCTAAAGCATTTGAAATCTTCTAGATGCCCAAAATTCTTCCCTTGGTCTTCATCAGTCACTCATCCTCTGAATGAACATTATGTCTTTCCCCAAGCAAATGTGTAGCTGTAATGGATGCACAGTACCAGGCAGAATAATACACAACTCAGAGCAAAACCTGGCAGTAGGAAGTTTCTCCTGTGGAAATTAGCAGATGAACTTGTTAAAAATTTGTTGTTAGACAAGGAGAGATTGATTAGCATTAAGAATTAGTCTTAAGAGGTGCAAATGGAAAAGATTATTGGAGCACAGACCAAGGACCCTAGCTTTCTTTACCAGATTACTTTTTATCCTGTATCCTTCCCCAGAATAGTTTAAGGTACCACCTCTTAAACATGCCTAGGAGCAGGGTAGGATCTGCTCATTCAGTTAGTGCCAGCTCAGAGTCCATAAACTCAGGAGCTCTTTAGGCCATGGGGGCAAACTCTGATGGCCAATGCCAAGACATTTTGCATATTTTGTCCCGATTTTTTCTGCTTTTCTCTTATGGCCAAGTATCCTCATGCAGTGTAATTGTGTTCCCAACCGAAATCCCTTCCTTCACATGTCATGCTCCTGCTGAGTCTGCATTTAGGCTGGTACAAAGACCATTCTGCCATGTGGAAAAACAATTCCAGACTTTGTTTAACCAACGCCAACACACTGGAGCAAATTCTCTCATTCAGACTCCGCTCTTATCAAGCCACAGATGGTCATGACTCGGGATGAATTAGAGTTCAACTTATTGGAGCCACCTCATAAGCAGACAAACACACAATGTGTGAGTTAAGAGGTAATTGGGAATAAAGAGGGCAGAAAGACAATAAAACTGCAAATCCCAGGAGAAGGAAGAAGAACAGAAATAGCAGTCACTTGGATTAGGCTTTAGTGCGGGATACAGGGAGTATGCCAATGCCAGCCACATGCAGAAAGCAGGCAGGGTATGGTGCAATGAAAACAGGAAAAACTCAAAAAACACCAGCTCCACCTCAGGAAGTCCCTGTGGAGGCAAAACCCAAACATGGATGAAGTATTACTACAACTCTTTCAACTCTTTGTGGTGTACTTCTCCAGGCATTCTCTGCATTATAAGAGGTAGGATAGCCTGGCTTTTATTGCTGATTTTACGCACCACTCAAAATTATTGGTCACCTGCATGGCAGGACCCCAAACACTTAAGAGACAATACAAGGCTGTCAAAATGCCAACCACATTAAAATCTCAGCAAATTTAGGATAGTAGTATGTGGCTGGGAGCTTACAAAGGGTCAAACAAACATTCAGAACTCTGTTCAAAAAGCACTGAAGTTGCAGTAATTGATTTTTCAGCTCAAGGAGAACTTTTTTCTCCCAGACTTTTTGTCTTTGTCCACCTTTAACACAGAAAAAACAGGAAGCTATGTGCAGGGAAGGGAGTGTGTTTTCCTCCTTCATTTTGCAGAAACTGGGAATGCAGAGGCTTTAAACAAACCTTATTTGACCCAGCTTGTCTCTTTCTTCCCCAAACCCAAATGGGAAGTACATGTCTCTTCCTTAAGAAGTCTACCCGTGAGCACAATAAAAACAAACAACCTCCTGGTTGATTTCAAAATGAAAAAATCCATCTGCGTTTTCTGTGTGTCTGAAGGCTGATATAATAATAAGTTACTTTATCCGAACAGAAATCAGGACAACTACTTACCCTAGACAGCCTTTGTAACCAATTTAAACCAGCCTTATTGAGATAAGTAGACCTTTGAGAATACCTGGTCTCTCTCAGAAGATACAGAATTAAATAGCTCAAATAAGATCCTTTACTTGTTGACAACTAAGGCTAATGAAAAGTCACTCTCACCACAATTAAGGATATCATTCAGTCTTTGCAAATGTCAAAGCAAGTACGATAAGGCCCACAGATGAGATGATGCTTACTTAGAGGTTTTATCCCCTATGGCCCTGTAGCTCCCACTATTGTTATCACTTACAAGCAGTTTATGCATGCAGAAGCATAACTATTCTGACCGAGCAATTCTCATACACAACAGAATAACTTGAGGTTACTAGGTGAAACTCCGAGCCAAAAATGAAACAACTACTGGTTGTATAGATGCAGCAAAGGAAAGCAGATCATGAGAAGCGAGAATTCGATAATTTTCCCTTGGAGTAGAAATATGGAAAAGATAAAAGATAACAGGGACAATTTTTGTGTCACAGCTCTGGTACCAGCTTTGTCAGCAGAAGCTCCTCTCCTTTGACCTCATATTCCTAATATGCTTACTCTGCTTTTCTGAAGCAAATGGGATTTCAGCATAGCCTCAAAAAAAAACCAAACCCAAACAAGAGATGAGACAGAGCACTACAAATTTGGCATTTAGAAAACGCATCACCATCTACATCAAAGCAGTTTTCAGCCGGACCCTGAGTATCAGAATCTAAATTACAGCCTAGAAACAAACCCAGAGGCACAAACACTCTCACAGGAGTGTCCCTTGGAACAATGGGAGAGGTGGTAAAACTGTTTCACAGATGGGGTCAAGTTCTAAAAGACAGAAAATCACCACAGAACAGTGACAACAGCCACTTTCGAGGTGGCTGGCTCCACCAGATGTTCAGAATTGAAGTTTTGGATCCATTCTCTAGCTGCCCTTCAACACCACTACTTACCTTTCCTCTCATCTCACAAATATTCTCTTAAGCTAGAGGCAAGGCCTAAAAGCTAACATCATATTACTACAAAATGCCACTTACAAAACTTCCCAGAGCTGCCCTTCCAAGTGCCCTATGCGAATCTTAAGCACTTCACAGCATTCCCAATGCTTTCCAGAAACAGGGCAGGGCTGAAGAACATACAAAAGAAAAGGAATGAAGAAAAAAAAAAAAAAGACAGACTTGCTTGGATCAGTTTAATCCCTGCACCTAGCCTTCCTCTCCTTTCCATTTGGGTCCCTTAAACTCACATCCAGGACATCAACAATCACCTTGAATGAAGATCTGCCAATTTTTTTCCTTCTCTTTCTTCTAGTGCCCAAGGCCTTTACAAAAGACTGAGTATAGCAGGAAGCTTCTAGTGCCACATCAAAACCTTTAGGTGCTGTTGGAAGACAAATTATAAGCCACTGGAGACAGGACAGACTTTCAAAGAGTTGCTGATGCTTCCTAACCTCTGATCATCATTCCAAGACAACACAGTTCACTGAGGTGCACTGAGTGCCAAAACTCAGGTCTGATGACCGGAAGAGCTGCCCAGAATCTCTGGCAAAACTGTTTCACAAGAAAATTCCTGTTAGTTGAGCCCAAAGTGCTTTGCATAAGCCCTTTCCAATTCAAGAAGAATGTAAACAATACCCAACCCAGTGAGGCCAGTGGTCCAGCTAGTCTGGCAGTAAGAATAAGAGCTGTTATTTAGAGAGCAAACATAAGCTTTTTGAGGTTCATTCCTCTTGTATTCACTCAACAACCAACTGCTGCATTAGGGATCTCAAAAGATATAACCCTATTCCTAATATGGACCTGTTGACCCTCAATTTTTTTTGTTCCTCTTGAACTTGATTTTATCACTTGCCTGCAAAAAGCATTATTAAATTGAAGGTAGGGTCTTGAAGGACAATTGTGCCTCATTTCCTTGCAGCTCTTCAAGTATCTTTCATCTCATTGGAAACTGAAGTCATTGCAGTAGCAGTAAGGAAACTATGAAGTTCAGAAGCTGCTGCAAGGTCTAGGAAGCTTTCAGGCCATAGGAAATTTCCACAGGCAAAGAGGCACAGCTTTGGTTCAGGTCCAAATTAAACTAAGCTAAAGTTTAAAAACACCCCCTCCTGTGAACTGAAGCTCCTCCTCTTCTGACTTTAAACATCTAGTTGTTTGTCACATTTTGGGAGCCTTAAGTATGTTACTGTACCCCTGTAATTGCACCTTTGATCCAGACTTTTCACTTAACACCTAAGACACCTGCAAGCTTTTGACCACTTCCCTCCCTTGCAAAAAACCCTAATGAGCTTATCAGCTTCTCTCACCCTCACTAATTAGTTGGGTACTGGTTTCTTTACTCCTCCAGGAAAGCTGTGCAACACCAGCACAAATGCAGTTTCCAGCCTTACTTCATCAGGCTTTTGTTATCAGGCGAGGCTGCCTGCTTGTCTGGCACGGGTGGAAAATCCCTCTCTCAACACAGGAGCAAGCCTCAACACACCCAGTATCAGGCAGCTGCCTGCAGGAGAGGGACCACGCATGCACATGCTTCTCCAGCATCCTCTTCTGGAAAACACAAGGTGAAAGTAAGCAAAGGATTAAATACCTTAAGTATAGACCTTACTGGAAATTAAATACTTTGAAGACAAGGTACCTTTTTTCTGCAAGTCCAGCGTGCTGTCTAGATAAAGTAGATAAATACCGCTGTGAATACTAGCGCATGCTACGCTCCAGGAAAATGCACCTTCAATATTATCTTCAATAATCCCTTCAGCCTGCTAAAGCTGATCTTACAACCCTCTTGCAGTATGCAGCTAAGCATAAAAATGAGCCTCAGGTCAACGCGAAACCAACCAACCAATAAACATTGGTCATGAAACCCAAAAATAACCATCATGTAGAGCAACGTACCTTGCATAAGTCAGCCAATTAGAATTCCCCAGTAGTAAATCCTATGCAGCAGCTCCTCCGAGCTTCTGCGTCTTGAAATACTCAGGGCTCCCGAAGCCGCCGGTCTCCCCTCCCACCTTTCCCTCCCACGTCTGGCCACCTCGTTTGCTGAAACACAGATCTGGGCCTGTTCATTAGATGAGGCACCCACAGAGCCCAGAGAGACAGTTACGAAACCCATGCAAATAGGATTTCTAAAGCAACTGCTTGTTATTTGCCTTTTCTAAAACGATCTTGAAATCTTTGCTCTTGCAGCTTGTGTGTCAGGAAAAATTAAAATACAGCAAACTGAAAGAAAAAAGGACAGGATGTGTTTTCCTTTCTGCAGTGGTATTTCTCAGCTCTAATCCCTTTTCACCTACAGTTCATGCCCATAGCAGTTTGCCAAATGAAGCTTCAGTGCTTTTTCTCCTTGTTCTGCCAATCTCTCCTCTTGTGGGACTTCTGTACTTGCTATAGCTCACAGACGAAAACCCTGGGAAATGAGACATTTCCTCCTATTCAGAGCCTGCTGCTGGAAGCCTGTGACAGCTTGCACGTCATGCATGCAAAGTCTGTTCTCTCCTTCACTTCAGCCAGCAGTAACAATTTCCTTTCTTTCTAAAAATAGATTAAAACCAAACCCCAAACCCCCAAGTCCATCTATCAGGAGGGTCTGACATCCTCCTTGATCCATCTACTGCAGTTCACCCACCACCTCATCTCCTAAAGCACAAAAGCATTTTTCCAGCTGATGCTCAGTTACAGTAAATTGACACAGGCATTCTGTCAAAGCAGCAGCCGCCACCATGCACTCGTTCTCCACACCAGAAAAAGTAGATACAGTGCCCAACAAAAGCTCCATGCCCTCCCCTTCTGCTTCAAGGCATGCTGAAGTGAACTAACAAAGCCCCATTCTTTTCCAGGTTCTCTGACATGATACGACTCAGCAGCCTGCCTCCTCCCCAGCTATATGATTTAAACAACTTTTACAAACTACTAAAACTTACTGCAGCCTGAGGGATCAGGACAAATCCATTTCTATAGAGAGGATGCTCAGGGTGTAACAGGAGACAAGAGATGCCTCAATCACCTTTTGCTTGGAGAAGTTCTTCTGTTGTGTTGACTTCCTTCCCACTTTCCTGGACTCCTGGGGTCTTTTCAGAGAAGGATGTGCTCACTGTCTGCCTCAGCATAATGGTTTACACTACATAAGCAGGCAGAGCAGCAACCCTATACACAGCAGGGAACAATACCAGGAAAGGATGCAGCCAGGGAATGGAAAGGATGAGTATGCAATGAGCTCACTGCCGGCCTCCTACCTGCTCTGCAAGCCCCGAAGTCAGAGATGGTGATTTGTATGCTGGCACAATTACAGCCCTTTTTCTTTCAGTACAAAATTTGGAATAAAATTGGATTTTTCACATCTGAGAAAGTGCTCTCCCCACAAGGGACTAGATGGTTGACATGTGCCTCAAGTATTGTCAAAGTGTTTGCATAGGTGCTTGATCCCAGAACTTTCCAGGCTTCAGACCCTATATGGATGGAGGTTGCTCCTTGGCAGAACTTATGAGAGTGCCTACCATTCAGAAAGAGGGAAAGGTTTCAGAGATTCCACTGTTGAGCATTTTCTTATTGTGCACAAGGTTTTGGGGATCACCAGCTCCTCTTTGGCCTATGAACTCTGCTCCATGCTGAGAGAGACTGACACTGCAGAACCCACATCTGTTTTATAGCATCACAGAACCCCAGGTTGGAAGGGACCTTAAACATCATCTGGTCCAACATTTCCAAGTAAAGCATGACCTAGACTAGATGACCCAGCATGAGGTCCAGCTGAATCTTAAGTATCTCCAACACTGGGGAGGCCACCACTTCCTTGAGGAGATTATTCCAAGTGGCTGATTGTCCTCACTGTGAAAAATTTTGCTCTTGTATCCAGTCAGAATCTCCCCAGGAGTAACTTGTGCCCATTACCCTTTGCCTTTTCCATATGATTCCGTGTAAAAAGGGAGTCTCCATCTTCTCTGTAGCTACCCTTTAAATACTGGAACATGTAACGTCTTCCAGTTCAACCTACAGAGTACATTTGGGTCCGGGCCTCAAGCTCAACTTTGTGGTTTTATTTCTGTACAGTTCTGGTAAAGTGGCTTTTTGTGCATGTTTCAGATTCATGTTTCCCTCCCTGCTATTCTTTTTAACTCCAGCCTGGTAAAGCTGTGTTAAAACTGTGCTGACACACATTTTTTGGAGGGATTCATCTTTTGCTTGTGTTTCCTCATCAGAATTCTGTTTCCAGTCACTCAGCTAGTTTTCCTGAAATGCTTACAATTTGCACAGGTGTCATACTTGGGCTAAGACCTCCAGGCTGCTTCTCAGCCTTAACCCAAATGAGCAGCAGCAGAAGCCCCAAGTCCTGATGTTTGCGCCTCTGCATTTCAGGTCAGAAACATTCCTTCTGGATGTGGACAAGGCAAGTCATAATCCATTGCAACCCATTTCTCAAGTACGCAACTATTCATTTGCTGGTTTTCTTTTTCTCAGCCTCTTCCCAGCTCCAATCACCCTTGCTCCTTCAGATGCCCCACAACAGCAAACCAGACAGCCAGGAATTTGCTTTATCTCCCTCTGAACAGCTTCACATTCCTGTCACCTACATGTCCTTAACAGAGACAGGACCTCCAGCTTCCAGATCATGCTATTATCCGCCATCCTCTAACCCATCTCTATTGCATGGACAACTCAGTTGTGCAACAGCTACCAGATTGCCACAGGTTACAGCATGATTTCTTGTTGCTTTACCTTAAAATACTGGGAAAAAAAATGGCAGTGATTTGCTGCTACTTAACACCTCTTGACATCCAGCCTTTAAGACCAGATTAGGTCTGTGTTGGATATGAAGGGTGAGAAACAGCATGATCCATCACCCATATTGTATTTTATTTTATTAGTATTTCTCAAGATAAAGGATAATAAAATTTTTAAGTGTCAATAGTGCTCTGCTGTCCACAACATTCCTGTGGACAGGAGAGTGATGAGGACACAGATGTTTGAAGACCATCTAAGGGTGTGTATGAGACACGCTGCTCATCTTGTAAACATAATATTGCAGTTGCTTCCCTACCCTGCTTTGATTTAGGGATGAGGGAGAACATACCCAAGGGCATATTTTGCAAACAGCTAAGTTTTGGTCCTGACCAACCTGAAGACAACAAGTCCTGTTTTTAACTTGGGAACTTTTGTTGGTATCAGAACTACAATTAAAATAAGAAAGTGAGACCTGAGAGACCTTCAGTTGTAAAAAAATGAACAACAATCACAACAAAAAAATCAGGGGCACATTGACAGATGGAGCTTTTCTTTTTGAATGCCTGGAGTTTTGTTAGAACTGTTTCTTCTACTAACAGTTTTTATTAAATAAACACAGTGGTTTTCTACAGAGGTCTTCAGAAGTCTTCCCTGTCACTCTAGTTCTCTCTCTCATTATCTGAAATTCATTATTAATGAAATTGTTGCTTACTATCTGTGAAAGCATTTATCCCTCCAGAAATCCAAGCTAGGTATAATCAAGAAAACTCCAAGAGAAGGGGCTCACCTTGCTCCTCCTGCTTAGGGGTTTTGGACATCAGAAGTGAAGTCTCCACCAAATCTCACCTTAATTTGTACCTCATGAGAAAATGTTTCCTTTCATAGAAACACATAATAGTTTGGGTTGGAAGGGACTTTAAAAGATCATCTAGTTCTACTCTACCATGGTCAGGGATGCCTTCCACTAGAACAGGGTGCTCCAAGCCCTGTCCAACCAGCTCTTGAACACTGTCAGGGATGGGGCAGCCACAGCTTCTCTGGGCAACCTCTTCCAGTGCCTCAGCACTCTAACTGTAGAATGTTTCACCACCTTCATAATTTCCTTCAAATACAGCTTCCCCAAATCAAATTGCCTTTTCCATCAAGGAGTATTTGTTTTGGCTTTTCTAACCAAAGCCTATTCATAGTCCAGGTTCCTCTACTGAAATGAGATCCCAGGCAAAATTTTGAGTTCTGGGGCCAGTGATGCCAAGTCAGCTCTGTTGGCCAGCACATCTTTCTATCACCAGAGCAACACCACCCCATGTCAAGAACCAACCATTCTGGAAATAACTGCTTTATGACTCACACAGTTACAAGAATACCCATGACTATGACAGCTTCTATATAGTGTTATTCAAGCATGCCCAAGAGCAGCAGCAAACAGTCTACAGCTTCTCATTCCTAAAGCATTGCCCAAAGAAGCCTCAGCTCCTGCTTACCCATAGGGAGAGGCTGCTTGAAGATGTGACAAAAATATACTTTTTCCTCAAAAAAATAAAGATTTGGAAAGTGATAGGGCAGTCACAGCAGCTGGAACCTCACTGAATTTATGTTTTTGACAGCTAACGATCTGACACAGCACCCACCCCAGACAGGAGCAACAAGCTGAAATACTCAGATTCACTTACCCAGGAGACTCTTAACATAGAGGTGGATGTCTGATCCAAACAAGTACTTATTTAACTCAAGTGCCTTGCAAGCCCAGAAGCAAGGTGTTTGTGCATGCCATTGGGAAACTATGCATGGAAACAGGGGCTAAGTGTGCAATTATTCATATCTCATGCAAAAGAAGTTTCACAATCGTCTTGATAATCAGACTTGTCCTGATTCTTTTCACTGAGGCAACACAAGCTTTTACCCTAAAGGGTAAGAGAGGAATGCAAGGCAGGAGTGATTAGAAAACAAGGAATGAGAAACTAGGAACAATTGGGTACAGGCATGTTTTTCTTCATTTAATCTACCATTCAGCAGTAAACCAGTATAGAAATAAAACAATTCTAGAACTTCTCCAGACTCATGTTAGGATGCACAGAAGAATTAGGTAACAGGCTTTGCAAACAGTCATGTGTCTGTATTTCTGTCCATGACAGAGATGACAGTCAGACAAGACAGAGACAGATTGCAGCATAAGAATGGCCACAAGCAGGGCAGACACAGGGCAAGCACAGGAGAAAATGCATGGAAGCAGATAATAATATCTACTTAATATCTTTTCTTACCACATACTATCCCTTATGAAGAAAAGCCACGTAGAAAACTAAGAGACTGACACTTCCTACAGTCTCCAGTGTGAGAGAGCTCAGATGCAAACTAAATGCCACAGCATTGACAAAAAGGACAACAGCATCTTGTCTTGTATCAGAAAATGTTTGGCCAGCAGGATGAGGGAAGTGATTTTCCCCCTGTACTCGGCACTGATGAGGTCACACCTTGAGTCCTGTGTTCAGTTTTAGGCTCCTTACTACAAGAAACACATTGAGTTGCTGGAGAATGTCCAGAAAAGAGCAACAAAGCTGGTGAAGGGTCAGGAGCACAAGCCTGATCAGGAATGGTTGAAGGAACTGGGGGAATTTAGGCTGGAGAAAAGGAGGTTCAGGGGAGACCTTATCATTCTCTATAACTACATGAAAGGAGGTTGTAGTGAGGTGAGTCAGCCTCTTCTCCCAGGTAACAAGCAATAGGACGAAAGAAATGGCCTCAAGTTGCACCTAGGGAGGGTTAGATTGGATATTAGGAAAAAGGAATTATTCTCCAAAAGGGTTGCCAAGCACTGGAACGGGCTGTCCAGGGAAGGGGGTATCACAATCCCTGGAGGGATTTAAAAGACGTGTAGATGTGGCATTTAGCGACATCATTTAGTGGTGGACTTGGAAGTACTGAGTTAATGCTTGGACTCAATGATCCTAAAGGTCTTTTTTTAACCCAAACAATTTATGATTCTATGAAGTATGCACAGTCTAGACATTTCAGCCTTAGCTGAGCAGCCAGATGACCTAGATACCATTTCCCCAGCTGCTTACAGGACCTTTGGCAAGTTCACTCCACTCATGCTCTCCTCTGTTAGACAGCAGTTGATGCTGGTATGTCTACAATGACATGTCCGTGCAGTACCTGGTCTATGGCAGACCCAGTTCTTAGTACAAAAGCTGCCAAACATCCATCACCAGCAGGGATTTGCTATAGCTTTGAAGTTACAGAAGCGCAAGGTCATCCAAGGCATGGACAGGACCCTGGACAGACAGTAGCTATTAGCTCATGGCCTTCACCAGGTAGCACCTGGTTCTCTTTAGAGCAAGGAAGAGCTGGAAAGGGACAAAACCAAACAGAAATACACTGGCCGCCAACATAAGGAACCAAACATCGGTCCTGATCCAAGGACCAAAAAGTACCCAAAAGTAACATGTCTCCTTTTGCCTGTTAGTCAAGCTGTACCAGTTTCTTAGCCTGTTGGATAAACACCAGCTGCAACAAGGTGGTGCTGAAACTGTGCATCATGAGCTGCACCAACTGGTCCCATCCTCCCCCTGTCCTACACAGCACAGAAGATTAGGCTGCCAAGGCAGGAGAACTAGATGGTCATGGTGGGGACAGTCACCATTTCAAGGTATGTCCCCTCCATACGACCTGTGGCACTTGCTTCTGCTCTGAGGGGAGAGGAACAAGTCAGGATGCCCACCCATCTGGCCATAGCTGCCATCCAGCAGTCAGGGTGCTACATTGTTTTCTGAACTTTGGAAAGTACAGATGGTTTACAAACACTTTGGGAAGATGCCAACACCTCTGCAATCGCATCAAGTCCCACATCACATCCAAAGACAAGCACACCTGGAACACCATATCACATAGTGTTACACGCTAATATTCTTACTGCTCAGTAAAGCAATTCTAATTCTTACTCCACAGACCTGATAAGAGGAAAACTGCCTCTGGCAATCAGTTCTGATTCCATAGGAAATGCTATTACATGCAGGGGGGCAGAAATCCAGACAAAAAAGAATTCACTTTGCTATGTTAGTACCAAGCTGTCATCTTTTAGCTCAGAACTTTGTTCTATGCAAAGTTACCTGAAACCTTGAGCCTCCCAGTGGTTAGCTGGATGAATAAGTTTCCAGAAAACTGCATAATAATAATTAAGTGTTCCTTGTAGCAGAAAAATTACAACCCTTCTGGCTCTGAAAACAACACAAAAATTTGAGTTGTAGCAGAGAAGTGTTACCTGTGAGATAAACAAGTACTTAATTGCCTGAGTCTTTTGGGCTGCAAAGCAGCACAGCTGGTGAATGGCCCAAAGGTCTGCAGTGGTTGACTGCAGGGCTCTTCCAAATGCTCGAGCAGGATGGCACAACCCCAGCTTCAGTGTTGGGGTCTTCTTCCCACCCCTTGGGAAGCTGTGCCAGAAGCATCCTGGCAGTGGTTCAGAGCAATCTGATAGCCAGAGGTATCTGGCGTGTGGAGATATGAAAGAGAAGAAAGGGAAGCTACAGGTAGGCCAGAAATTCACTGAAGAAGGGCAGAGAGCAGGAATCAACTACATTTCTTTTCTTAGCGCAAGAGACATTTCTTGTGGCCAAGACCAGTCTCCCCCTGTCACCCAGATAAGTTTTATGGATACTTCCTGAGAAAGACACCGTTTGATTTTAGAGGGCTGGGAAAGGTTCTCCTCAAACACAGGCAGTGTGGAATAAAATGACAAGGGCCAGCCAGCACATGAGCAACTCTGAAGAGCAAAGCAAGGTTTGGCACAGTCTTCCCCCTGTCCCTGACCCTCCTAGTTCCCAAATCCCCAACTGCTATAGCAGCATAGGACTTTGCTGTAAAAGCAGTGATGAGTGGGTACAACAGTGTTCCTGGAGACAGAGCAGTCCAGGAGAAGATTACCTTCTTTTTGCAGCCACGTGAGATTGGTGGCCCTCTCCTTGCCTTTGAGCCACCTTCCCACAGCATCACACTGGATGTGTCCAACCTTTCCCTTCAGCATCTAAATGGGGATAACAAGGCCCTGTCCCACTGGGCTCGAAGTCACCTGCAACCGCAAGGTACATTGGCTACATGAAGAGCCCAACTGCCTGGCGACATGGTGCTGGAGAAACAAAAACACCTTATCCCACAGCGTTATAATGAATCTCACCATTATACCCCACTTCTGCAGCCCATGCACTATCAGCACCAGTAAAGATTCATGAATGTTTGTCTCAATACAAGCAAGGAAATGAGCAACACTCCTGTTTTACAGATGCACAGATGGTAGTACTTTGCTGAACTCACAGCCTCCCCAAACTGTCCTGCATCTTAAACATAGATGCATCCTTTTCTAACCCTACAAAATACCCAAGCAATAAACTTGGTGAGACACTGTCACACATTGAATATGACTCCATTTCCAAAGCTGTAACTACCTGATCTTCATTATGGCACAGAGCCAAATCTCTTGCCATAGGACCACAGTCTGTCATGAGACCACTTCAACAGCAGTTTAGTAGCATCCCCCAGCAGCTGAGCCCCGCCTGAGCAAAAAGTCCATCTTACCATGGGTTGAGCTGTCAGCCAGGATATGTAGCCATGTAAGTGGAGAGGGAAGCTGGTGATGAAAGCTTCCTGCTCTAACTTTTCAGCGGCTTTATTTACTCACTTTAAGGGGAGGGAAGGAAAAAAAGAATCAAGGAAGTAATGTCTCTCTCCCAAGGTGCACTGCAAAACATTCTTGGTAGACATGGAAACCCCTGGCAGGCTGCCGCCGTTTGGCCAGCCTCCACATTAAATTTCAATGAGCAACTCAACACTTGAATGGCTTTTAGAGGATTTAAAGGGAAACAGCAGCCACGGATGGGTAATGTGGCTGCTGCTCCCTGTAGGCAACAGTTAGGGATGTTCCCGAGTTTGCCTTCAGCTCTGCGGGAAAGCCTGTCTTGCTTTTGCAGTGCACAGAGCAGGCAAGTTATGATGGAGCTAGCTGAAAACAAATTCAGCCTCTGCTCTTCTACAAAGGAGGTTTCATAGCCACAGTCTGCAGGGACAGAGTGGAACCTTCAAATACCAAAAGAGGATCTGCAAAGATGAAGGTAAAAAACATTTCACCATGTTCTAGGGATTAAGCTGCAGCCAAAGGTATTTAAAAAGGTCCATTCCTGCCTTCTCCTGGGTTTGCCCCTCTCTTGGCTCCCAAATATTCTCCCGTGCCTTGGGGATGGCCCCTCTTTGCTTGTGGTTGGGCTGAAGAGCGATGGGGATCTGGTATCCTGGTCCCCCTGGAAATCTCAAAATGTTTACAAGAGCTAGGCAAGCACATGGGCTTGAGAGCTTGCTCCTCTGGAGGAAGAGTGAGGAAAGCAGAGAAAGCCTGAAAGTCATTGCTGTAGGGCACTGGGGATTCTGGAGGTGGTTGGACAGAGGTGATGCCACACTCAAGCAGGAAAGGAGACCCTGCATCTTCCTCAAATTGCTTATTCCCTCTCATTCAGGAATATCCATTCTGCATGGCAAAGGATTATTTCTCACTAAATGCTGTAAACCTGCACAGTGCCCATCATCATAGCTTCAAAGTGCTCTGAAGCACACGGAGGAAGGGAAGCAGCATGAACCCAGCAGAATGAGCAGCGTAACACTGCTGTGATGTGCACAGAAGTTACTGGTCCAGTTTCAGATTTCCGTCAACAGTACCTGCTAACAAGTTTATGACATGTAAGTGAGCATGAGCACATGTGGGACACACAGCTTCTCTCTGAAGATACTGTTATCCGTAAAGCCAGAATAATGCAAGGAGGCTCACTTCGCCACTCTCCTCTTACATGCTTGGTGCATTTCCAGGGAGACCAGACCTGAAGTCCCCCATGGTTCTTCATCCATTTGCCCATCATTTTAGATGAAGACAGGTAGCAAAGAAGCCCCATAGTGGGAGAGAAGATGACTCAGGCAAAAGCTACATCACTTTCAGTGGCTTGACCCCAGGGATCTTGCTGCCATGCTGAGAAAACTCTCCTCTTGCAGTTCAAGACTGTGGCATTCCCCCCAGCAGCACTGTCATGCTTTTTATGTAGCAACACCAGTGCCCCAGCGATTGGTGAGATGGCACATTTAGCAACAACCACATTTCCCAAGAGGATGCAAAAGTCACAAGCTATAAATAGGAAGTTGACAAGTTTAACAGTGCCTGTGGTTTCACTAAGAGGTTGGTGGTAATCCACTAATTGGTGAGTAAGTAACGGCATGTGCAGTGTGGGCTATGAGTAACCTTATCCGGTGATGGGTCATTGCTCATAGGTCTGTATATGGGAAAAGATCACTATAAAATATCTAGCTTAAGGGACCAGGTCACCAAATTAGAAGTAGATGTTTGCATATGAAAAGTTTGTGTTCCTTGTTGTGAAAAAGGATAAAGAGAAAACTCACAAAGTGAACAAAGGAAAAAAACCTATAAAACAACAAAACCCTCTTGGAAATCTGAAATAAATAGAGGGCCAACATGAAATCTTATAATTTAAAATTTCATCAGGGGATTCTACTCTGACCTACTCCAGGAATTTTCGAATTGTCCAAAGGAAAGAAGCTGAAATGAAATCATGAAGTGCTGAAAGATCTGGAGTCTGCAGAAACCTTCCACCTTTTTCTTCTTTTTCCCCTGAAAACTAAAGGAGGCACTCTGCATCAGTGACCCATATATAGAATAAGAAATCTGGAGCCTGGGAAAAAAAACAATCAGTTTTTTTTTGTGCTATTACTGCAAAGCTCTTGGCACAAATGTATTCCAGCAGTGGTTTGATGCCATGGCAGGCCTGGTTCATTTACAGAGAGGAGAGAGCTCCTCATCTGCTGCAGGAAAATCATAGTTTCACTTGCTCAGTGCATTAAAAAACCTCAAAAAATTCCACACCTCTTGAGAACACACAAATAAAAGGATGGGAGAAGTGTTGAACTCCCAGCTCATGGGCAAGGCACTAATAATAAACTGCACTCTAGAAATAGCAACCCAGAGGCTTAGGGAGCTTAAACTGCATTTGACTCAGGGCACAGCAGGTGTATTTCCACCAGGTTCTCTTAAGCAGACAAGTACTGTGCTTAGACAATGTTTTCTAAGAAGCAGCAGTCCCACAAGCAGCAGGACTGGCAGCCACTTTGCTGTGGATTTATGCCCTGTAGTTGCATTCCCTGGTGTCTGGCAAGATGCAGGCAGAAACCAAAGCTCTTCATGGCTTGTTTGGTCATAGCATCTCTGCCCAGCATCGATCCTCTGTGTGTCCAGCAAGGATAGTCCACATACTACACTTATTCCTTCTATGGGGACTACAACTGATTTAATCCTTTTCTCAAAAGCATACTTTTTAATAAGTGAAACACACAAACTCAGTATCTCCCAGACATTTATCCCTTGGGCAATTTCAACTGAATTAAAACAACAGCCAGGTTTTTGAAGTCCAGAGGAGGGAAGGCAGAACAGAGGGAGGAGACAGGCAAGCAAAATATCGTGAGCTATTTCCTTAAGAAATCAAGCTGGATAACATTAAAACCACCTTTGTGAACCAGTGCTTGGGATCCCATACTCACAGATAGGATGCTCATCTGGAAAAAGAGGACTAAACTGAACAGCTTCTGAAGGAGATGCATAATTTCCTGACTCAACGCTGCCACCGTCTGTTGTCTCCTGGTGAGAGTTCATAACAGTCTCCAGCATTCCCGTTCCACTGAACCTAAAACTTACCCTGATTTTCTGAGCACAGAGTTTCTCATGAGTGGGAACACAGCAGCTAACACACCATGTAAGTCTGCAGCGAGCACAAAAGCAGCAGAGAACCCAACTGCTGCAAAAAGGAGCAATGAGCCTCATTCCACCCTCCTTTAACCTTCACAACCTAATCAGTAATGTAAACCTTAAAGTTGCCCTGACCTGTTTAAGCTTGTAAAATATTAACTTACAATGGAGCTATTTTTTCTGGAATTTTGCTTAGTTTTCTAAAAGTGCTACAACACAGTAGCAGAAGATATCGTTTGCTTTCTTTCCTAAAATCCCGGGCTTCCCCCAGTGAAGAACACTACAAGAATCCTAGCATACCAGGCCAGAAGGAACCTTAAGTATCACCTGGTCCAACCTTTCTAAGTAAAGCAGACCTAGACTAGATGTCCCAGCACCATGTCCAGCCAAATCTCAAGTATCCAGAGCTGGGGAAACACAGTTTCCCTCAGGAGATTATTCCAGTGGCTGATAGTTCTCATTCTGAAAAATTTTCCTTTTGTGTCCAGCTGTAATCTCCCCAGGAGTAACTTGTACCCATCACCCCTTATCTTTCCCATGTGACTCCTTGTAAAAAGGGAGTCTCTCTTCTTTGTAGACACCCTTTAAATACATCAACACGGTGATGAGGTTTTCCCTGTGCCTCCTTTTCTTTGGGCTGAACTCTCTGCCTTTCCTCATATAGCTTCTCAGTCCTTGGTTTTCTTTGTGGCCCTTCTGTGAACCCTCTCCAGCCTGTCCACATCTGTTTTGTATATCAGGGACCAAAACTGAACACAGTATTCCAGGTTAGACTAGTAGTATTCCAGACAGAATATAGTAAATCTGTTTCACCTAATGACGCTCCTCCTGAACCTCTTTTTCATTCTGTGACCAAAAGCTTTGTTTGCTTCTTGGTGGAAGGACAGTCTAGATTAGAGTCCCACACTCCCTCAAACTCCTCAAGCTGTGCTTTCCCTACCCATCTGATTCAGAAAATTTTCTTGAGCCTGTTGAGCAGCACTGAGCCAGAGGTGATGGCCCTGCAGTATTAGCTTCTACAACCTGCTGTGCATAAGCTTTTCCCAATTGCCTTCAGCTTCCTTCAGCTATCAAGCCCAGGTGAAATTGTAGACTGTAGTGACACATACACATGATCCTTCAGGGATGAAGGATGCTTCTGAAATCTCAAGATGTCAAGTACTCATCTATAGTAATGCTGGACTCTGCTAGCATGGGGCACCTATGATGCTGATGATGCATCAGCTTGGCTTGCAGCCCTTTTTCATTAGGGAAAGAGAATTCTCTCAGCTGGCCAGGAGAAAAACAAGAGAAAGAGAGCTGGAATCAGTCAGGCAGCTGTAGGAAGAAAAAAAAAAAAAAAAAAAAAAAAAAAAAAAGAGGGAGGAAAAAAAAAATGATTTAAAGTGCAAAGCCAGGTTCTTAATGACTGGATTGCCTTCCTCTGGGGGAGTGGTGAGAGCTCCGAGCACACGACTTTGCTCCCTGCATCCCCCCCTTCACAAAGCCCAGCTTGAGGAGCAGCAGAGCACTGTGTAAGTGACACCAGTCTAATTAATTAATGACTCCTTGGCGTCAGCTCTGTGGCTGCTGGTTTAGAAAGGAAGGCAATAAAGAATGGCGAGGACAGCATACAACCGCTTCTGGTAAATGCTAAATGCTGCTGAGAGCTGGCTAGGTTATTCTTAACCTCCCCTGCTTTGGGCTACAGCGCAGAAGTCAGAGATATACTGGGAAGAGAAGATGGCGTGGGATCCACCCTTGCAGCATCCTTTCTTCTGGTTGAGGTGTTCCTCTCTCTTCTTGTCCTGCTCAAGAGCTGCCGTGGCACAGTTAATTGAGGTAAGGAGCAAGTTTCTTTATAGAATAGGGGCTCGGGGTGTCCAGGAATAGTTTTTTTTTATGCATGTCCATGGAGGTAAGGTAGGGCAGGCAGCAAGTAATTTAAGGTGGCTCCAAGGAGTTAGAGGCTTCTTCAGGGTATGCCTGTTGCTTTCTACAGGCCCAGCACTAGAAAGAGGGTGCTTTTCAAATGCCAATAGCTGCTGCTGGGAACAGTCAGCACTTAAGGGCAGCTTTAAGATGATTTGACAGAGTGCAGAGCTAAAGTCAACAGCACAGCATTTTCTAGCCCAGTACTGAGTGTTCAACTAGTGCCCCACGAGAGGTTCAGGGAAAGAAGAGAAGGACCAGATGTGACACAGGTTATCCTGTCCCTGGATGTACCTACCCAACATTTAGGCTGCATTTCTCTTCTCTTGCATTCTTCTCATTTCCTCTCATTCAGAATAGAAGTTAACTTTTGAGGTGATGTTCCTCACCCACAGCTCAGTTTCAGAGCTTTCCGTTGAGGATGATGATGAAGTGCTGTAACACCCCCAGCTTCCTCCACTGAGACTGGTATGAACCAGTAGGGAATAGCAGCTTCAGAAGCCAAATCTACACCCTGACAGTAGTTACAGCTTCTTGTCAGCCATTTCAGAAGTGATAATTCTACCTGCAAGGATAGACCACCAGAATTACAGCTGCCAAAATCTGGCAGGCTTGCTGTTTTCAACCTCTTTGTTGCTATTCCTTAGATTTGAGACACATTAGAGGCAGCTGCTCTATTGGTCCATGGTCCAAGCCCCAGTGCTGCAGTGACAAGCAGCGTGTTCTTGCAGCAGAACTTGCTTTTCTCAGATTTCTGGGTTTAGCTAATATGCTCAAAAATGCATTTGTGCAGACACAGCTGTGTTAAGGGCTCTAATGGACTAGCACAATAAAAGATTTTTTCCAGTCATCCCTAACTGCCCTTCTTCTCACCTGACCTCACACCAACCAGGTCTGATCTCTGTAGTCTTTGGTCCGTAGATTTTAGCAGTTGATTACCAACACATCAGATGCAATGACAACCTTGCTGAGCTCATGTCACCACCCTTAGTCCAACTATGGTCCAAACTCTCTCCTTGCCTCATTTTAAAGTTAGTTACTTTGGATTTCCAAATGGGTGTAGCAACCCATCCTATCTGACTACAATATAACATCCCTAAAAAAACAAACAGGAACCTAAAACTCCTTTACAAAGTTATACCTACTCTGCTGTAGAATTCTTCACATTTTTCCAAGCTCTTCAGCCTACAGCAGCTCTCAAGGTGACAAGTGAGGCAGAACTTACTCTTACAGTGCACATTTCACAAAGCATGCTTCGCTTAACCCAGGGCAATATGCAGACACAGCATCCACCCCACCAGGAAGATGTTCGCTTTCATTATACTTCACAGACAAACACTTTACAGGGATTGTCCTCATGCCAAAAAAAAAACCTAAACAAAGATAAATGGCAAAATTATGAAAATTGTTAGAAGCCAGGTGTAATTTTACAGTCTGCTTTACTTATACCAGACTTTCTTGAAAACCTGTCTACTTCTTTATAGCACATAAGAGGGAGCAAATCTCATCTGGAAACATAAGCTGCATGGCAGGTTAACTATCAAGTATCCAAAAATGAGATTAGATGAAGGGTTTCTGTATCTGAAAAAGCAGATGAATTACAGGCTGCTCCAAAGCTCTGCAAGGCGGTTTTACTTCAAATAATTACACAATGTAGTTATCTTGAATAATTCAATTTATACTAAGCTAGCCCATCAAAGCAGACAGAAGGTCAAAGAGGCTGGGCATCAGAGCCTTTCAGTGAGCTCAAAATAAACATACAAACAAAAGAAATAAACAAAAAAGCCGCACAGTAAGGAGAAGTAAAAAACCAAGGAGATGCTCTTGTTTAATGGTGTTCAAGTGTTTTCAAATGTGCAGATTCACGTACACTTTCCACTTGGAAGTGAAGAGGCAATAAAAGTCTCTGAATATTGACTCTAATTGCATTGACAAAAAGCTTTCCCCTTTCATAGGCCTTTCAGAAGAATTCTTAGTCCCCTGGGTTGAAAGTTAACTGTTCAAGGATTAGCAAGCTACCCTAGCACTGGGTAAATTTGGAAATAGCTCCATGGGCTGCCAGGAAGCTTCCTATAAAGTATAATGCAAAGGGACCTCCTGCACCGCACCTGGAGCTGTGGACTCTTCTCCAAGAGCCCCTGGTCCAAGTTCCATTGTAGTTTGTACGTTTGTGAAGTACACACACCCAGTATACTCTACCTGGGCATCCCTCAATGCCTCTGTACACTGATCTTTAAAATGCATTCACATGCTCAAATATTACCAAGCCCTAAACACACAGAACACTGGGAAAGGCTCTTTTCCAGCATCACACCAATGCTCTGACTGAAAAATAAGAGAGTGCAGCACTCTCCTGTCCCTTTGCACAGAACTACTCAGACAATGCATTCAGCTATCATAAAATAATACCCATTAAATGAAATGCATATAGCACTGGCCCATTCTCCAGCTTTCCACCTTCCTCATAATTTTTTCAAGGGCCCTAGCTGGGATAAAGTATGCATTTCAAAAAGCAGGCAGCTTATGCAGGGAAGGCGGAATGAGGTGATAGCACAGCTCATACTACTACTGCTGCTGCTTTGGCCCATCAGACCTTTGACAAGCCTGAGGGATGCTCTGGAAGCAAGTTAGGGATGGAGGAACATCTACATATACAGCAGTTCTAGATCAGAAATTTCCTCTTATGAAGGCCAATATAAACCTCAATTTCCTTGATTCAGCCCTCTTTTGGACCAGGGCTGAAGATTAGCACCATAATGCTTTATGAGATTTTGTAATCAGCTTAAGGAATAGTCTGCTCTGCAGTGCAACAGGAAAACAAAATTGCTTTGGGACAGCAGAGGGAAATTTTTATGCTTATTTGAGTAATTTTATTGATACTAAGGACTGATAAACCAGCTGGAATAGATCACATTTTTCCAGTCATCCTTGTATGCTTCATTACTGAGTTCCACGTTGGCATAATTATCTCATTCCTACCCCAAGGCTTTTCTCAGCCAATTCTGTATCTAGAAAATCTTTATTAATCTCTTAGTATCTGTGTAGGAGTTTGGAGCTTCCTATTCAGGAAGTCAAACTGTCCTAGGAAGTCACATAGAAGAAACGCTTCAGAAGCTTTATCAGACCAGAAAAAGTTGCCCTTTCTCTCCATCAAGATAGGAATTTAAATAAAGGTGCTTCTGGTTTCATGTAAGTTCTAGCTTGGACTCCTTGGAAAAGCTGCAACACAGACTTGAAAGTAGAGAAGAAACCCCAAAACCTAAATTTTTTACTAGTTATGAATAGCTTCAGTGGAGTAATGGTAGGTCCTGGTGGAGTAGAGTAAGAAGATCACTGCAAGATAAATTGAAAGCCAGTTCAAAGAAAAGGAGGGTCAATTAAAAGTTTTCAGATGTTTTCCAAGACCTTCCACTTTCAAATTGCCATATAGGCAAATGATATATTTGATACACACAGTGTTAAATGGAGTTCAGTTTATACTACACTTAGCTGTATATTGATGGGCTCAAGGGACAGTAACCCTCATATGTAGCCTCTAAGTGGCTGTGATGGATGTGGTGCTCTATGCAATGATCTAAGAATACTCATGTGTGATTATAGTTTAAATGAAGGCAGGTAAAATTACTGAGTGGTTACAGTGGACTCCTGAGATTAATCTCCCATGTGGATGCATAATTTTAGCTTAATAGCTGTTAATAAAAAGAACAAAGAAAAGAACAAGAAAATAATTGTTCAGGAGGACATATGCAAGCAAAACACATTTGAGAGATGTTAGCTGTAAGAATAGCATCTTTGAGGAAGATACATGTGTTTTAGATCAGTTGGATTCAAAATATTATAAAAAATTATAAAAGCCATTTTCTGGAATAAAGCATTGCCATTGTCAGAAGACACAGGCTCAAGAGAGAGGGATGGAATCTATAAAGGGTACAAAGTCACTGGGCCATCTCCAACCCAAATCCACATAAATTTAAGGAAAAACTTACACGTGCTCTCAGAGCATTTGCATTGTTTGTAGAGAGATTGCGTGTATCTAATGTCTCTGCTAATAAATTACCCTAAATGCTACAGCTACGCTAAAGATGCTGCTATGTCACTGCTGCCATTTTTAAATGAAGAGAGGTTCCAGGGTCCAATCTGAAACCATTATTCACAGAACCATGAACTGGTCCAGGTATGAAGAAAATGAGGCTCCCACTGGGAATGGTGAGTCTGGAAGTCTGAGTCCACAAAAGGGGTCTGTTTGTCCAGCTCAAAAGCAGTCTTGGTACAAGCAAGCCTCACAACCAGGGAAACAGCTATATCTCCATTGTAATTTAACTACTAGATTTATCAGGCATCCAACTTAAATTTAGCCATTTGAGCAGCCTTTTTTTTTTTCCTAAATACGTAATCCTATTATATATGTACATTAGTAGATATTGTATATTTTATTACATACTCCTGACCTGTAAAGCCACAGATCAGTTATGATTACTGTATCTTCAACATTGCATCTGGACTGTGCCAGGGCTTCCCCACCATTGCAGAAGATGTTGATGACCTCACAAGATAAGTTTTGCCCGCATGGAGGTCCACTGTCAGATTGCCCATCTCCTTATGGTTACTTGGAAAGAGGGAAAGGGAATGAGCACATGTGCATTTATTTCAAGATCAGTCCTTCCAAGCCATCAGTGGCCTTTACGTATGTGTAATCAAATGCAATTAGGAATAAACATTGTTAGTTTTCAAAGCCCAGCCATGTTGCAGGCTATGAAGCCAAGCCTAATTAGAAGGGGCATTTATAAAACAGAAAAAATAATAAGGGTGAGGGGGAAGAAAAAAATAAAAATAAAAAAAAAAGGAAAAAAGGCTTTAAAAACAGTGCCTTTTACAATTTTTCTTCTCTGCTGCTTCATGAAATTCATAAAACTCTTGTCTCCAGCAGTTATCTCATTTTCCTCTGTGGATGATACCTCTGCTTCCCCCCCATCCCCACTGACAGTGTCTGTCTGCCTGAAATGAATCAGAAACAAAGCAACTATTTGGGTTTTTTCTTTTAGTTGAAAGAACCAGTGTCAAACTGTTCTGACCTAAAAATGCAACTTGCCTGGAAATGATTTAGTATTTTGGGTTTGGCAGGTGTTTTACAGCCCTAAGTGTCCAATGTTAGGTCAGATCTAGCTCCTTACAGAGCACTTTTCCCTCCTCCCAGCCCTTGCTGGGCACTTGAAAAGCTGAAGAGTTGATAGCTACATAAAACACAGAGATCCTTTCTTCAGTGCAACTGAGACAAACAGAGATGGGGGAGGAATGCCCGGGCTTCACTACACCTAAGGACATGCCATCCAGCTTGGGGACCAAGTCTTTGGCACAGTCCAATCTTTACTGCAAGCTAGAGGACCCTGCCATGGTGGGTAAAGAAAAAGCAAAAGAGGCCAGGGTATCATACTCTAGGCTTGGCTCCTATTTTAAATCCCCCACAACCCTACAGTATCTGAGGCACTGGAAACCCAAAGTACGGAGCAATAATGTGCCACTAGTCTCTGTTCACTTGATCCCTAGGACACTCCAAATACCCCCTTGTCTCTCTTCCCTTCTCTTACAACCAGAGATCAGGCAAAAACTTGGATGCCAGGGACAGGATTTAGACACTCAAAATCAGACATCTGGAAACTGGACACCCAAATCCCAGCTAGTAGTGGCTCCACTAATAATCACTGAAGAGAAATAATCTTTTATTTATCAGATATCCAGATAAGTTTCCTCAAAGGGATGAATAGCCATGTAAGTGCCACTTTCTCTCAAACATAAATAACCCTGAAATAACTAGTTTAGGCTTAACTACTTGTACCACACATGTTAAAGCACAATTAACAATCTGTCTTTGGTCTCAATTATTCATTATTGGTATTGGCTAGGAGTTGGTTTCACTTTCCTAAACATAGTCTAACCTTATTTTAGGCATTGTGCTGTATGCCACCAGTTTTCCACCTACTGCTCCAGGGAGTGCAGATCTTCCATAAGTGTTACATGAAATATTTACTGAGACCTACATCAGTCTCCTTTACATGTAAGTTTAGGCTAGTAAACTAAGCCAGAAGTTTCTCTTTCATGTAACATGACATGGTTTAGTGTGAGATGTCCCTGCCCATGGCATGGGGGTTAGAATTCGATGATCTTAAGGTCCTTTCCAACCCTAACTATTCTATGATTCTCCAATTAGACACTCTTTCAGCCCAGAGCCTCCTTTCTATTCCTTTCCGCTCAATTCTGCTTTCTCCTGAAGCCCGAACTTTTCCATACTCCTGTAAGTATTGCCCAGATAACTATGTGGTGGCAGGATTGTAATGAGGCTAACCTCAGGTGTGTCTGCATCATTTTCTTCAATATGTTCTCTACAGCTTGTCTTCAAAAGTCTTTCCCTATTGAATTATTACCTGACTGTTGCTAATGCTGCTGCTTACCTTCATTTTTCTGTGTTCTTAACAGCTTCTTTCACCTAAAGACGACTCCTCTGAAGCCTGATATCTTTTGCAGAAGTCTTTTGCATTGCCTCCAGTTTTCTGGAGTCTTTTGTTTAGTGTGACTGCTTCGCACAGATAAAGCAATGCTGCTAGTCTTTATACCAAATGTAACCTCTTCATCCATTTGTCCGTCTTCCACTTCTGGACCATGCTGGTGGCCAAGGGCACAAGTTCACCCTTTGTGAAATTGGGTTTTGTTTCTTTTTACACAGAACTGCGTAAGAATCACCTTGTCCCAGTTTCAACTCCGCTACATTTCACCTCTTTACATCTTTTCCTTTTCTGCCTGATCCAATTATCCTGTTATCTTGATATTTATTGCCAAGCACAAATCAGGACTTACTCCCAATTTCTTGAAGCTACTAAGAATTACTTTCATTAAGATGTTTTCCTCACCCCGACTGTACATGTCACCTCCAAAAAAGCTAAGAGAACCAGATGTGGGCGAGTGTTGCATCTTTCAACTCCAGAGTTTGGACACCGTATCTGGTCAGCACGTGTAGAAATGCAGACTTATATATCTCCTTCTGAATCCCCATGAGCACACACACACAGTTGCCACAGGTAACTTACAGGTGAAAACTTGCTAAGCTGTGATAGGTTGGCCATAACGCTAGAGCGATGTCCCTGCACGTCAGCCCTAACATTCTCACCCTCTCCTCCGCTCTGGTGAGACTCGCTCTGCAGTCTTGCGTTCAGCTTCTGGGCTGGCTAGCTGGAGTGCAGCGTGGCGAGGAGTGGACGCGGGCGGCCGATGGCAGTGTCCCGCTTCGGGGCAGGCACACGAACATCGCAGAGCGGCGGCGGCGTGGTCAGCAGGGAGGGATCGAAAGGGAGAGGGATCGAAAGGGAGAGGGATCGAAAGGGAGAGGGATCGAAAGGGAGAGGGATCGAAAGGGAGAGGGAAGCGGCGAGAGCAGCGGGGCCGCCCCGCTTCCCTCGGGCGCTCCGTCGGCGTCCGGCGGAGGACAATGGAAGAGACGGCAGCGATGGTAGTAGGCACGGTAGGGGAAACTTGCTCTGCGGATCGCACCGGAGGGGAGGCGCTGAGCGGGGAGAACGAGGCGGAGAACCGGCGGGGCTCCGCTCAACCTGCTGGGACATTTGCGGCGTGTACAGGCAGCCCACCCAGAGCCGGCAGCCCAGGATGCTGCCCTGCCTCCGCTCGATCTGCCTCAGCTTTAAGCCGACATAGAGAGGGTTTAGATGAGATCTGTGGAATAATTTCTTCCCTGTGAGGGTGGTGAGGCCCTGGCGCAGGTTGCTCAGAGAAGCTGTGGATGCCCCATCCCTTGCCGTGCTAAAGGCCAGGTTGGATGGGGCTTGGAGCAACCTGGTCTAATGGAAGGTGCCCCTGCCCATGGCAGGGGTTGGAACTGGATGAGCTTTAAGGTCCCTTTCAACCTTAACGGTCCTGTAACTCTCTGATAATTCAACTACCTCTTCACCTCTGCTTCCATCTGGGACAACTGTAGCAGTATTAACACCAACCATATCACTGTTTGTCTTTTCCACTTCCTAATGTGCACTCCAGACTTACCCAGATATAGAGCTCCACCAGAAGGCCAAAAATTTCCTTCTCTTCCCCACCCCCTCACCCCCCCACCCCCCGGTCTTCCTCTTACTATCTGGTTCCTTTTCCCAGTTGTCCATCATAGAATCATAAAATAGTTAGGGTTGGAAAGGACCTTAAGATCATCTAGTTCCAACCCCCCTGCCAAGGGCAGGGGCACTTCTCACTAAACCATATTATCCAAGGCTCTATTCAACCTGGCCTTGAATACTGCCAAGGATGGAGCATTCACAACTTCCCTGGGCAACACATTCCAGTGCCTCACCACCCTTACAGTAAAGAACTTCTTCCTTATATCCAATCTAAACTTCCCCTGTTTAAGTTTGAAACTGTTACCCCTTTCCTTATCAGTACAACCCCTAACAAATAGTCCCTCCCCAGCATCCTTATAGGATACTGGGGAGGCTGCTCTAAGGTCTCCATACAGCCTTCTCTTCTCCAGGCTGAACAGCCCCAACTTCCTCATCCTGTCTTCATATGGGAGGTGCTCCAGTCCCCTGATCATCCTCGTGGCCCTCCTGTGGACTTGTCCAAACGGTTCCATGTCCTTTTCATGTTGAAAACACCACAACTGTACACAATACTCCAAGTGAGGTCTCATGAGAGCAGAGTAGAAAGTCAGCAAAAGTCTGGAAGATCCACTCTTTGGAGAGCTGAGCTTCACAAAATCATGCCATGGCCAGCTACTGCAATTGAAGTGCCTCCTGTGAAGCAGCCTGAGGCTGCCATAGGGGTTAAGTCTGGGATCAGTAGGAAGGCAGGAAAGCTGAATCAAAAAATGGAACTAAGATCTCTGCATTTCTAATGGAAAGATATTTTCTGAACCTGAGCCAGTGCCCTAATCGCTCCTCAGGACTGGTGTATACTGCAGTTTCTCCAGTCTCTTTGCTGCCGAGTAAAAATAAGTCCTGTATTTGAAAAGGGATACCTTTCAGTGTCTAGTGTCACAGATTCCTGCCTCTTTGTACCAAATGCCTGTACAACAGACAACACCACTCTGGTTAGCCTTTCGTTCTTCCTTAGTTGACCTTATTAATTCTGGTTTTTGAGCACTAGATGCTCCACTGCCATGAACACGGTGTGGCTCAACAGCCAACACAGCTTGGAAGAGACAGGCTCAGACTGCAGTCCTATTCATCACAGATGGATTTTGAATAGGATGCCCCTGGAAGACAGAACACTCCAGCCGTGGCGAGTAGCATCATTTATTAAGAAGAGACTAAAATACGGTTTGCATTGCACAAATAGGCAAGTAATTGGAGAGCAGCTCCATCTCCAATTCAGTCTGTGCTATCCATTTCAGCTGTGCTTTAACATCACTTTCATGGGCTGAGAACAGAAGAGCACTGCAGGGAATCAGATGAGCCTGTTTAGGAGATTTTTTTTTTTTTTTTAAAACAGTGTTTTCAGCTCCTATCAAAAGGAAATTACCAATTCAGGTCAGGTCCTATGTTCAGATACAAGGCAATAAAGGCGATTTGCTAACAACCCTCCTGTCCATATGAAGACAGGATGAGCAAGTTGAGGCTATTCAGCCTGGAGGAGAGATGATTGCCTGGAGACCTCATAACAGCCTTTCAGTATCTGAAGGGGGCCTAGAGAGATGCTGGGGAAGGACTATTAATTAGGAGCTGTAGTGATAGGATAAGGGGTAGTAGTTTAAAACTTAACCAGGGGAAGTTTAGATTAGATATAAGGAAGATGTTCTTTACAGTAAGGGTAGTGAGGCACTGGAATGAATTGCCCAAGGAAGTTGTGAATGCTCCATCCCTGGCAGTATTCAAAGCCAGGTTGGACAGAGCCTAGAGTGACATGGTTTAGTGTGAGGTGTCCCTACCCATGACAGGGGGGTTGGAACTAGATGATCTTAAGGTCCTTTCCAACCCTAACTACTCTATGATTCTAAGATCACCATCAGGTTTTAATTCTGTGATTTGTTGCACCACAACACGTCATAATGTAAAGTTTATTGGCAGTGAGGGGTTGTTCACCTCTGATTTTCTATGCCATAAATCAAGAGAATAAATGCTACATGCTGGTATGTGTGTTCTTACTATATCGTCACTGCACTGAGACCAAAGATGTTGATCTAGACAACCTATTTCTCTAGCAATGTTTAACACACTTTTTGAGACATTTTCAACTCCATTTCAGATATGGGTAACAGAAACACACAAGAACTAAGGACTGGATCAGCAATAAGACTTAAATATTTTGTTTGACAAACTTTTACCTACCATGAAGGCCATCAGGTTTCTATCTAATCACTCCAGAGAAGTTTATTTGTCCAAAGGCAAGTATCTGTAAGGCTATTTGATCTAGACTCTCCCATAGATGTTGAAAATCTACTCAATAGTTAAGGAAGCTGAGGTTGCAATTCATAATATCCTAGCATGTTTTGGGTTGAAGGGACCTTAAAGGTCACCCAGTTCTAACCCCCTGCCACAGGCAGGGACACCTTCCACTAAACCAGGTTGCTCCAAGCCCTGTCCAACCTGACCTTTATTAAAAACCCCACCTACAAAATCCTAGCCAAACCACCACTAAACCACATAAGGAAAACTGACATCACCATCTTCACAAAATAAGGCTCTTATTATCATTTCTTTTCACATGTTTTCTCATTGCTCTCTTGCTCTTCAGTTCTAGAGCCTTCTCAAGGGCTGGAAATCGGAGTGCTTTTCTTGTTGCATCAGAGACACTCCTCTACTTAGCCAAATCCCGACTCATTTTGAAGAAATGCACTAAATGGGACGTTATCACATCTTTTCTGACCGTTGGTATAGTACAAGATACTGAATTTAATTCAAAGACCTCCTTGTTTATCCAAATAACGGATTAAGACATGTTTTCCTGAATGACAACCAAGGTTGATGTAACATCTACAAGACAACTTAAGAGTTTTCTTTAGTCAAACTTGTAGTTTATGATTCAAAATACAGAAGCAAGATTTCTTAAATAAAAAAGGTGCTGCTTATAAATGAAGAAAAATACCAAAACTCTCAGTTGTTTATTTTGTTTTAGTTCATTACTAATTAATTTTAAGGCATATTTAATGGAGAACACCACTGAAAAAATGGTTTCTTCAAAACAAGTATAAATTTAAAAAAAAAAGTTATATTTACATCTGGAAAATTCCACTTAATTGTAAAAATAAAGATATCTTTAAGGAATAGAGGTATTTGGTCCTCTACTACTCTTTTCCAGATCATGATATGCATATATACGTATATATGCCTGAAAGTGCAAAATGAACCAGCAGTCTAAAACAAAAATAAAAATCTATCTTTTAAGGACTGGAATGAAAAATATAAAGAATTTCCTCCTGACCCCAGGAAAAGGACTCTTTAGAAAAAAGCTGTGATTTGAAGAAAGAACAGCAAAAATATTTGCTTTGGAATCATGAAAATTTACAACACTTCAGATAAATTTCAAAATGGCAAAAGCTTTAGGTAGAAACTCTTTATTGAAGTCTCCAAAATGCTGTGGGGCAACAAACTGGGGTCTATCACCTCCTGTGCTATTCACATCTTTCTGACTGTTTTAGGGACCCTTGTAAATCCTAAACCACTGTTTTTCCTCCCTCTTTCCCAGGCCACCACTGAACCCCCCAAAAAGAAACCGGACCCTGTCACTTCAGAGACGGTGGTGATCTGGGGGCTGCGGCTCTGGCAGGTGATTGGTATCTTTGCCATCTTTGTCCTGGCAGTCAGTAAGTTGCAATTCTCTGCCTTGCACCAACCACAGCACCACCCCAAGCAGGACTTGTTTCTGGAGGAATACAGGCCAGGTAGCCATGGAGGTCACAGGCTGAGGCTTTTTGGTCTCTGACATCACGGGAGTACACACTGAGGGGTCTTTGCAGCAGTGAAGGGCAGGTGAGGTCTGTGAAGGAACCACAGATGGGGCCACTCTGGCTTCATCCTGTGACATACTGCTCCTAGTTGGCGGCATCCTAGAGAGGAAATTACCACAGGGCTGTGCCGCAGGTGTGGCACACTGCAGGACTATGTTCAGCTATAGTGCCACATTCAAACCCAAATGCATATTGCAGCCATGGTCCTGCTCTGTTGCGTAACCATGCAGCCTACATGTAACGTCCTCTGGTCCTATCCCACATGCTGCAATTAGAAGTCTTGAGAAGTCTGCAGTTGCAGCCAGAACTGGGGTTAAGGTCCCTGACTCATTTTCCAGGTGCCAAGACTTTCAGCTTGATTTAGGCAGGGCTTTCAGGACTCAAAATCCTCCTTTTTTCTGAGCCCAAGCAGTAGGAAGCCATTGACTCAGACCTGGCGAGTGCAGCAGGATAGGATCAGATACTTGGAGGGTCTATCTGGATGTAGCCATTTCCCCACCTGAGTATCTCCATCCTGCTTCATCCTCTTGCAGCTCACTCTGGGAAGAGTGTTAAGTCAGCTTCACTGTGCATTGCAAACTACTATTGTGAGCTTCCTTTTGGGAACATCGTTTAGGACACTATCATAATAACCCCATTAAAATTCAAAGGAAGGATCTTCTGCTCTTTCCTTGAGCCAACTACAACTTCATACAAAAATTAGACAGTTCGATACCAGTCAAATATGATAAATTGATCTCTCACCTTCTTGTTATACCCTCTAGACTTTTATAAAGTGTAACTTACTTATTTCTCCTAGCAAACAAAGTTACACCAACTCATCAAAAATTCCCTTAAACCTCTTTTTTTTCCTGCTAGGGAAAAGTGAGAAGAGAGTTACAACCTTTCAACTAGTACCTGAAAGTAAATCCCATCAACTCATAGATTACTTCAAATCCTTACCCGTATCTGTGCATAAGAGTCAGGGAAAGGTAAAGTGGGGGATGATGGTGATCAGCAAGTGGCTGTGTGGTGCTTAGTTACTGGCTGGGTTTAAACCACACATCTAGGCATTTATTATTTATTTTTTTTACCATTGGCACTTTCGCTTGTGTCCCCTAATTGCTTGTTAATATTAATCACACAAGTGGAGCAATGAAGAATTGTAAAGCAACTAAGGGAAGTTCTTAAGTGCTTTCTGTACCACTTCTACTCTCATTCATCATAAGTGATGAGCACTCTTCAAAACAAAGTGGTCATATGCAAACTCCTGATGGAGAACAGCCACAGGAAATGCCAGCCCCGACCTACAAGCAGCCATTGTTTAGAATACATGTTTTCCTGGGCCAGCTCTAAAGCATAGTATTGCAGGGAACTGATTTCTAGTGCTCCATGTTACTTTTTAATTTGCTGCTAAACCCTGTCTAGATGCAGCCCTAATCTAATCAAAGAGCACACAGTGTATTGTTATCTCCATTGATACTGAGGAAATAAAGTCAATTTTTGTTGCCACAGAATCTCTTTGGCCACACTTGGCTTGTATCAGTACTTCCCTAATAGCCTTCCTATTATATTCCTGTCTTGTGTTTAAACCAGAAGTTCCCATTTTCAAAGCAAGAACAAGCATTTTTCCCTGATTTCTTTTCCCCTCATTGTTCTTTCTGGGCAAACACCACACTCTGCACCCAAAGTCTGAGGGATAACTAATCCTACAACTCTACATCAGTGAAGATTATTTTAGTGCATAAGATGCCACAACGCCCTTTACAAACAGTCACCAGAAACTCCACAAGTAAGGATCACCAAGTAGTTAAACAGTGACTCCATACACCATGTGAAATAGACATAAAAATTAACATCAGGAGCTTTAGAATGCAAGTAGACTGGTGAAGGAGATTATTTAGCTTAGGGCATCAATTTGGACATACATTTTTGCCCCTGCGTGTCTGCTTTGTTGTTTATTGGAAAGTGGCTCTGTCAATACCAGGTTATTTAGGGATAGAAGCATGGAAAGGCTACTGTGCTGACAAACTAACACATCAGATGGTGCGCTGCTTGCAGAAAAAAGATATTTATTTTTGGTTACCTTAAAACATCAGTAGCAAGAAGCAAACACCCATGAAAATTACTTTAATACATTTCATTTCTGGGCTGTCACTTAAGAAAACAGCACAGAAAGTAAGTTGCAGTCTAGTTATTTAAAGCACTGAAAGCAGTGAATTTTGAAAAGCTAAAATACTGTTAAGGATCTCTGTTTAGACAAACAAGCAAATAGGTTATGTGCAATTCAATAAAGTAACATCTGCTTCAAGGTTCAAGTTCTCATTAATACACACAGATAGTTTAATAAAATCAGACCATTATGTCAGCCTGCTACAAATACATGTTATTGGAGGAGTAGGAAAGAATTTTCTAGGTGATCACAGGGTTTTGGCCTGCTGAGTCTCAGTGTAATAAATAGATTCAGTACACCACAGCCTATAATTGAGCCAGTTTACGACTCTACTGCTCTGCTATAGCCTTTTTGTTTGAAGAATCTTTCTTTTGATGAGTAGAGGGGATTTGAAAGCAACAGTACCAGCTCAGTTAGCATTATGAAAGCATTTAAGTATTTGATGAAGACAATAACCCTTAACCACATCAGTGGTCCAAGTCAAAATAAGGCAAGTTCAAACTTAATGAATAATTTAATCATAGAGACAGCTCTCACCAGCTTCTCGGATCTTGCTCCAGAAGCATCCTCTTCCTTTGCTTTGCAATCCCTGAAGCATTGATGGTTCCCCAGCTTTACCTCTTAGGAGCAGATACAGGTTTTTCTGTGAAAGAGCTCTTGGAGAATGTATTCGTATCAGTCCGGAAAACTAGGCAATGTTCTACTTTTCTATTCTAAATGACCAAGAGCTGGAGAACGGCCTCAAAATGGACTAGCTTTACCTGGTTCCAGAAACACCTTCTCAATCAGGAGGGTAGTACAGCCTTTTAACAGTGCTAACCCTCAGTACTAGGAAACTGAAGAGCATCCTTTCCAGGATCCCCTAGGAACTACACATGATCTCATTAGTTTATCATCTTGCTTTGTTATCAAGGCTTGAAGGGTGTGACTACTTTGTCAAGTGAATTCAGGTGATGAGTAAATAAGAAGAGGAATTGAGTCACTTTTAAAGTTGATGCCCCTAGCTACTTCATTGTGGATGATTGTGGAGCACTTGAATTGGATTCTTTTCAGTTGAAATGGAAATAAAAGATAGTTACTCCAGTAAAGGTATGGTCCCAAATACCTAAGGGAATCCACAGACCCAAACTGGGGTGTCCCACCTGAAATAAACCACATGGATGGCAGATCCTCCATGCTCCGCTACCCTGCAAACCTGCTCCAGCTGAGTTGACAGGATTTGCAAATACAGGTATAATCTAGCTAATTTTTCCAACTCTTGCTGTTAGCAACTTCCACGAGATGGCATCATCACATAATAAATGAAAAAAAACAGGCCAAATCCAAAAGTCTCTTACGCTTCCTTATTTAATGAAAAGAAAAAATAAGTAAGAAATCCTACATAAAGTCATCTTGTATGCCAACACACAACACTGAAATGGGCAAAAAGTCTCTGGGGAGATCTAACTCATAAAAACATTTTTAGGTAGGCTACAAACCAAAGGGAGCAATTCCTAGCTCTACCCTACAGAGATCAGAAGAGATTAAATGTTTGCACACGCATTAGCTGCAAATTTTTCCCTCTCTCATGCAGCAACTGACAGCTTTCTCAGATTCTATGTGAAATCATATTTCTGCCAAACCCATCTGTCTCTTTTTCATTTATTTCTGCTCTGGGGTAGGACACATAAGAGAAATGAAACTTTAGGAGTAAACCAGCCCACAGTAGAATATATAACTTAGTAGCACATACAGAACATTATTCAGGAGATGCTGGAGACATAGCTCACTTGGATGTGCATATCATTACACACTTATTTATCTACTAAAATATCAGGAATATCAAGGCTTTTTGCTACAGCTGGAGAAGGCATGAGAACTCATTTTTAAAGCAGACAACCTTTACGGGGAAAATCCATAAAGTTAGGGACTAGAAAAAAAGAATATTCCTCAAGGACCACATACAGCAAGTCAGCTCATTTCAGCTCCTCTGCCTCTGAGATTTTAGCTCAATCATTTTGTCCTTGGTTAAAGGAAACCTTCTCTTTTGGACAAGTGAATCAGGTAGAGCAAAGAAGGCCATTATACTGGTGAGTGTTCCAACAGTATGCTTTAAAATTCTTATCTGGGCTGCCTCTCAGCACTTGGCATAGTTCAGCTGCTCTGAATTACTCTTCTGAGTGCTAGGTGATAAGAAGAGAGACCCCTTGCAGGTATGAGTGGGGGTAAGGTAATGGCATATAGTTAAGATAAGCTGAGATGTCAGGAAGATTTGATCCACTTATGAGCACTGCTGTCTGATTTCTTGGTCTTGCTTTTTCTTCCTTTTTTTTTTTTTTTCTCTTTCCCCACTATCCCTTAAAAGCTGTGAATAGGGAACTGTTGCCCTCATAGGATGCATTCAGTCATAGTCTTAGAATCTGGCCTAGCCTGTTTCATCCACAAAGACTGAAGACTTTGCACCAGAAGTACTACCACTTGTGAGCTGCTGCGATGGAAGGGGGACATGCTCTTGATCTATCCCTGAGAAAGCCAGCAGTTGGCCTAAGGCTTTCCCAATGTGATATCCATTGTCCCATCCTTTCCTTTGGTATCAAAACCACAGTCAATGTTTTCAGGCAGCCCAGTGGGCTGTTTCTGTTCCTTTCTGATTTTAAGGTCTACTGTTTTCCTTTTTTAAATGCACCCCCAGGTCTGTTGGCAGCCTACCAGGAAGAGAGGTAGCACCTCTCTGAGTAACGCCCCATTGATTTCTGCAGAAGCAATCCAACATCTGTGTCTGGATGAAAGGCAAAGTGCCTTGATGTACCAGTTGGTGAAAGGCATGAATAGGGAGGGGAGGCCATAAAGAGGATGATGGGAATAGAGATAGTGCTGTGAAAAGGAAGCAATGCCTTTCGGTTCCTACCTAGAATCCTCCTTATTGTTGTAGCTTGACATAGAGCATCAACCAAGTGTTTGTCAGGTAGTGCAGGCAGCGGGAGACCCCTTTCTTTAATATACAATTTTGAATCTGTACTTTATTGAATGGAGAAAGTGAGGGAGAAGTTAGTATGGAACTGTAGTAGGAAGATCCCACATGGGGTGGGGTTGAAACAGAGCCGTTGCTGCATCCCGCTGCCATGTTCTAGGCATCAGTTCATGCCTTGTTCTCAACTCCAACTGAAAACCAAGTTGGCTTTGGATGATACTTTAGGATGATTCAGCCTTCCGGTACCTAAAAGCAGCCTGCAAGGTATCTGGAGAGGGAAATTTTACAAGGGCATTTAGTGGTAGGACAATGGTTTTAAGATGAGAGAGGGTATATTAAGAATATAAAATAGTGTGAGAGAACAAGGGAGGGAGGCTCATACTGAACAAACATGTTCCCAGTAATCAAGTATTATTTAATGAACACCAACAAAGCTGTTAAACATCTTGAATGCAATTAAGTCAGCTCAGTTTAATTTGGAGTGTTAGAGGTTTTATTTACCAACTTCCTGGGGGTGTTGGAGTGTAAATGCCAGGCAAAAGATTTACACTGTTAAATAACCATTACTCCGTTACTTTTTGGATGGCAAAACTACCCAGATGTTTCTGTTAATGTGTAGAATTTCCAGTGAGGCATAGATAATTTAGGCTGGCTCAAGGATGCTTCACAAAGTCCTTTCTGATGGAGGCTTTAGCTGTCTATCTTCAAACACTGCATCACCAGCATCCTGGCTTATGGGAAACATTTGGCAGGGTGCACAAATAGATGCAAGGAGTATGGGTGAGGTCTCTATCTCAAAGAACATGGGATCACTTGGGACAAGGGATGGCTCTTACATGGGGACAAAAGGTTGATCCCCTCTTTTGCCCTCAGCCCAAGCTTACACTTGATTACCTCTTACCATGGATGAGACATTTACTTCTGGTTTAGGGCTGCTCTGCACTTGTGTGTATCTACAAAATAGCCCAAGCCCCTAAAGTTATTGGCACCAGCATATGTAGTTCAAGCTGAGCACAAAATGTGGTGCTTAAGGGAAAGTTAAGTGTCTTTTACAAAGGAAGGACTGTGGGGTTTTTTAAGTCCTCTGTTTAATAATAAGTAAATATTCTTTCTTGTTGATTATTTTAGTAATAACATATACTGTTCTTGTTTTGTCCTATAATGTTATCTTAAACTTCCATTGTTGTTTATGCTCACACACACACAAATGCACACACCCAAGGCTACCACAAAATTAGTTGTATTCCCTATCAGCTAAAAAGAATTGGAGAGGCCATTGCCTGAGGCTGGTGTCTCTTATATGTGTCAGCTATCAGGTCATATATAGGTGGCCGTATCTGGAGTCTGCAAGGGGAAAAGCTGCTGTGTTGGACCATAGTGGGGATCCAAAACAGCTCTTCTGTGTGGGTGTTCCCACCAGTTGGAAGCCTAATCTACTTCATCCACTCATTGACCATCCATGCTCAAGGCATGGGCACAGGGAGACTCTGGCATCAGAGATGGGGGCTGTGGGGAGGGGCTGCTTTGCTGTATGGCACAGTGCAAGAGCATGCTTGAGATCTGTGTGAAACGAATATTGCTCCTGTACAGCTTTATGGATCTGAAAGTGAAAGTCAGACTTGCAACTGTACTGGGCAAACCCACTGTGTTCTGATTTATTATTACTATTGTTATTTCAACAGACCATCATAATTTAATTCCGATTTTTGCCAATTTTATGCATGATCCTGCTTCAGTGCATTTTCTCTACCCAGTGTGGAGAACAGGCAAAAGCCACCATGTCATGCAAAAATCCAGCTAACAACAAACACTAGGGATTTTGCAGATTCACAATGTAGGGTAAATAGCAGCCCATATCCCTGTTTCTCAGCTGGTGTAATTTAATGCAGGGAGCAGCCATACATTGCTTCCAGTTAATTATGAATTTAAATCTGTGTGTGTCCATAGGAGCTACATGAGTTCTGATGGTAGAGAGGTCTGAGCTGCACAGAGAAGATCCAAATCTGGGTTTGGTTTTCCCAGGTCACAAGATTAGCTGTGGGAATTGAGATCATGGGTTTTATTGCTAGCTCTAATTTGACAGAAAGGACAGACCAAGCTTATTGCTCATTTTTTTAATAAATGCCTGACGAGGTATTTTTCCTTGTTATGAAGCAATCATCCTTAGATCTTGCCTCAGAGCTGCAGTGCTGGCTCCTCCTTGTGACAGCTTCTCTCCTTGCATTCTGGCAATGGAGAGGGTTCAATCTCAAACCTCTCCCTGGGATGTTAAATCCCACTCCTGCTCCCAGTCTTTAAGATGGGATGGTGGGGAAAGAAGGTTAGAGAGAACCTTAGGTTAGAACCTTAGCCTTAGGTTCTATTGCATCAGTCATCAGGACCCCAAGAAAGAGACAGAAAATATAAGCAATCAGGAGCTTTTTTAAATTGGGGCTTGTGCTAATTAATATCTTAGGTTGCCAGACAAGAGAGCTAATATGGGCTTTGTCACTATGATTCATTTTACTTATCTAGAGATGCCTTCAGTGTAGGCATCTAGAGTGACCAGATGAGAGAGTAAGTGGGAATAATTTACCTGTTTGCTTTAGATGTCTACCTAAGGATGAGATGACATATGTCCTCAAGTGCCCTGGATAACCTGTCTGGATCTACAGGGATGTTCCAGGGAGCTACCAATAACTACCTGTTTCTTTTTGTCCCACACATTTCCTAGCCCATAAATCTAATTTTTCTGGGACCAAAATTTCCTAAGGAAACATTTCTGATGAGAGGTCCAGTGCTACCCCATATTTTTCACTAGTGAGCTCAGAATAAATACCAAGTGGCTGCTGTTAAAGCTCTGTCCTCCTTGCCAATAGAAAGAAGACGAAGAAGAAAATGTGAGGAAAAAAAACCATGGCGGGGGGGGGGGGGGGGGG
>JASSUY010033121.1:0-10000 GCA_032466535.1 Forpus xanthops
GAAGAAATTCTTTCCTGTAAGGGTGGTGAGGCACTGGAATGGGTTGCCCAGGAAAGTTGTGAATGCTCCATCGCTGGCAGTGTTCAAGGCTGGGTTGGACATAGCCTTGGGAGGCATGGTTTAGTGTGAGGTGTCCCTGCCCCTGGCAGGGGGGTTGGAACTAGATGATCTTAAGGTCCTTTCCCACCCTAACTATGCTGTGATTGTATGATCATGTCACTGATGTGAGCTGCATTGCTTTTGCACATGTTTCTTAAGGAACCTCATAGTTGGAGGTGTTTGACTGAACTTAGAGGTGTCTCACCCTTACCAAACAAGATTTGCTCGTATAATAATTTACTGTATTAAAGAAAGCTGTGTCAATTCTTCCATAACAATAGATTGGAAAACGGGAAGCTTGCAAAGCAAAGAGTTTGAAACTAGCATGATGTTAGGATTGCATGGACAGCCTTAACTCCCACAGTCGTAGTTGGGGAGTTAAGCTGTAGTTATATTCTCACTGTATCTGCATAAATGAAAATTAACACCTACTGCATGCACCTGTAGGACTGGCAAAGCCATCTGTGCTTGAATGAGTACCCTAATGCCAGCAAGACAGTCTCTACGTTCCCCAGATGCCTGCTGGGCTTTGTTTGGGGAAAGTCTCCTCTTTCAAGTGAGGCTAAAGTTCCACTGAGTTACTGAGCATTTCTTCTATAATCAGTCTTGGCCATTTAGAAGTGCTACATTTTTAGAGCAATCTTGAATGTGTTGTATTTTGACTTGATGGACGAGGCAATTTCAGTGCCTATCCAGAAGACCATTCTTTAATTTAGACCTTGCAGTAAGACCATTAAATAAGTCTTTGTTGGTTTGGGACCTTAAGGCTAACTTCTGTGCTTGTATTGAACTGTGTAAGAGTAGTACGCCTTCATAAACAAGTCTTTGCTAGATAAAGTTGCTTATGTGTACATGCCTAAGGAATCATTTACTGCTGCTGCAACCATTCTGCAGTGCGTACTATTTAATATTGATGCTTGCATAGCAAATGCTTGTGTCACTCTTAGAACTATGTTTGGTATACCCATTGCTGTAGAAGGAATTCTATTCTACAGTACTCTATGCATGTCAAGTACTTATCACTTACTAAAAAATTGGCTATGGAAGCCGTTCCACTGAACTTTTAGATAACTAATCAGTTTTACTATCATCTAGAAAGCTGGTTTAAAATATAAAAGAACCTGCTTGGTTTTGAGCCTCCTGATTTTTTTGCTTGCTGATTTTAGACAGTTAGGTGAAACCTTGCACTAAGATATCAGCTGTGAGTTAAATGGCATTTTGTAGGCCTGAACTGCAACTGCCATTTGTTGTGAAACAGGTAGATATACCATGTGTGACCGAAGGCAGTGTGTAGTCCTTAAAGAGTTTACATGGCAATTAGAAGTCTTTACTAGTCTTGATATCTCTTTTCAAGACTAAAACATGCCTAAGCATAAGTTGGGTTTTTTTAATATTTCTCCACTACCATCTGCTTAATTTTTGGACCTTAAATAAATTTTAGTTAAGTGGAAGAAACTACTGAATAATAGATTACAAATAATTGTGTGAGAACTCCCTATTCCTCAGATACACCATTTTTCTTTTTCTCTTGTAGGAGGAACTTGAAGCTGCTAAGAAATTTCTCTATTATGAAATGGGCTATAAAGTAAAATCAGATCAATTAAGAGACAGCTCTGAAATCAGTCTAGTGCCTTCAGATATTGAGAGGTGAGTAAAGTAAAAGAGTTCCCTATGCTGCTAGGAATTAATACCTGTCATTCTTCTGAATGTGGTTTTTCCCACTGATAATCCTTATCTTGCAGGTACAAGAAGCGATTCCGCATGTTTGACAAGGACAAGAAAGGGTTTATTACTATACTGGATGTACAGCGTGTCTTGGAGGTAGTGTTTCCCTTGTTCTTTTGGTTTCCTTTTTAAGTTTCTTATCTAAATTTGAGAGTGCGGCTGAACTGTGCAGCTGATGTACTTCTGTGCTTTTGTCTAGAGCATCAGTGTGCAAATTGCTGAAAATACCCTTCATGATATTCTAAATGAAGTGGATCTGAACAAAAATGGGCAGGTTGAGCTCAATGAGTTTCTGCAGGTAGGTGTCTTTTGTTACGAGAGAAGCTGTAACTTTAACAAAGGTGTAAGTATTTATCTTTTTTCTCTTCTGCTGAGGGGCTGGGTTGGAGACTATATGAGTGTTACTTGAGTAAACGCTGTAGTGTTGATGCTATTTCCCACGTCACAAGGTGAGTGACACACGCAACCATCCTCAAGGAGCTTTGAAATTCAAGGATTTTTTTTTTTTCATGTGCAGAAATAACGAGACCCAAAAGCCAGTTCCAATTTACAAAGTATACTGCAGTACAGACCTGAATTTGGCCCTTTATAATACAGAGATGCTGTTTAAATATAATCAAAATGATAAAACTGTACATTGGAAGGTATATGGCATAGTTGGATACACTGACGTTTATCTTGGTCTGTAAATTGATTAGTAGTTTCTAAACTATTTTGCCTATTTTAAAGAATGAGCTTGTAGCTAAAGCACAGTTTATATAGAAACCTATAACCCTGGCTTAACTCCTGGGTTGAATAACAGTACTTCAGTTTGTATGGAAGACGTTACATTGACAACCCATGCACCTGCCTTTTGTGGCGCTTTCAAATAAAATGAAGGGTGTTATGGAAATGTTTGTTTGCCCAGCTTCTCGTGCATATGCTGTTTGCCAGTCAGTGTTGTTTTTGTAAAGTCTTCCTTGGTGTGGTATTTCAAGTGACTGCCATGTCTTCCCTGCATGGTGGCAATGATGAATGCTGAACATGAGATAAATTCATGCTGGGGATTTTGGTCAATGTCAGCCCTTTCTTCACTGTGTCAAGTTAAACAAACAAGATCAAGGCAAAGGAAATGGTAATTGTCTCTCTTGAGATGAGCTGTAGATAAGAGCAGCATTCTTGAATCTAAATGCAAAAAATTTTCACAGGTTGTGTCCAGCATTAGAATAAGGGACTATTTATTTGCCTAAAATGCAGCAATTTAGCTGGATAACTGAAATTCACTTGGGGGAAGGGTCAAAAAAAAAAAAACCAACAGACAGTGGTGGGGGAAGAAGAAACAATGGCTTTGGGAATTCATGCTTATGTATTCAAATAAAAAGAGAAAATCACTGCTGTTTTTTTGGTTATTGAAAAGAGTCACCCTTTTACGCCACTTGGCATGTGAGAACTTTTAATTGATGGGGGGGAACCCACCTTTCACTGTAATGGCTGTGTTAAACTATGATATGGCTAGTTTGGACACATTGTGGTTGCAAACTTGGAATGACTTGTAATTATATCTGCTGTGGGTTTTTGGTGGCTTGTTGAATTTTTTTGCTTCCCTGTGCTAAAAAGCTTCAGTTGGGGTTGCATGCTCTAAGGCATTTTATCTGTAAAATATGAAAGGCAAGCCACTGTTTTCGTATAGTTTCAAAGGTACTATTGTAAAACTCTGTAACTGTGGCTACTGGCTTCTCCTTTGCATTTCACAATTGGAATATTTAATACTTGTGACTGGCACTGCAGTAAGGATCACTTGTGCCTGTGTACCTCCTTCCAGGGGAGGCAGGGAGCAGCACGCAGGTTGCTCCAGCACAGCTGAGTGCCTAGGATGAAGTGTGCTAATAAAATTAACAGGAGGTTGCCATGGAAGGAACAAAATACATTAAATGTTTGTTTAATTTTTTTTTAATGGATCTGTTATGTCAGCTCTCAATGCTTTTGTGTTTGCTTTCTGAAAACTTTCAAGTAATTGCATTTTACCACAGGATGCTTGTGGAAAGCTATGTGCAAATATTTGTGGACATTTATATTAGAATATAGGAACACAGTGTACCAGGGTGGCAGCGCAGCTCTGCAGACAGGGAGCAGAGCAGTGCCAAGCTCTTCCTTTGACCAACTCCAGATGCCCGTGTCACTCCTATTGCTCCAGTAACAGTCTGTGAGCACTGATCCTGTCAGACAACTGATGTCTACAGGTTTTTCACAGAGAGAGAGCTGCCTGCATAGGTCAGGAACACAAAGGAGTCGTTCCACGTGACAGGAAGGCAGAGCGCTGATGGTGTTTGAGTGCACATGGTGCTGTTCAATGGCAGTAACTTTTTATTGGAGCTTAGTGGTGCTGTCATTTATGCTGAGGAAAGGAGGGGGGGAATTTAGGAACTAGTTTTGGTATGCAAAGCCACAAATATTTGTTAAATCAGCAGGAGGCTTTTTTCCCAGCAGCAGATTTCTTTTTTTGGATCCTGGCTATCCCATATATCAGAGACTCTTCTTTTCATGGCAGTGCCAGGGGATCAGCCATCAGCCACCACCATTTTATGGTTGCTTCCCACAAAAAGCATGCCATATAGACTGTACTTGGTATAGTTTCACAGTTAATGCTGTAAAACTCTGTACCTTTGTGGCTGCTGGATTCTCCTACGCAGCGATAGAGTCAGAGCAGATAGACCAGGACTGGTAGCAGAGTGTTGGGCAGTGTGCATGGGAAGGGCAGGGCCTCTCCTCTTGGGACTACCCTTGCTGTGTGTAGAGATCGTTCTGGAAGTGGAGTGGTAGGCAATTGGGCACACAAAGCCCAAGTGATTGTGGGCTTCCCTTGCTGGCTGCAGCTACTGATCTCGCTGCTGTTGGTCCTCTCCTTTCCAGCTCCATCATCTGCCTTGCCTCAGGGCTGCACAGGGTCAGTAAACACCTTCAAAGTGCAGGGAGGTTTTTTTCAGTTTCATCTGGGTCTGCAAAGCACAGTTTCCCTCTGACCTTCTTCCCTCCAGGTAGTAATTCCGTTTTGACAGGGTTGATGCCACATTTGCATAGGTCCAGCTGCGGATATAATTAAGAGATTTTCCTATGGAGGGGAAGAAATCTGAAGGATTCTCAGCACTGGATGGGAGTAAGAAATTGCATTTTGTAAGTGCCAATTGCTTTCCATAGTAGTTTTTGACAAGCTGGCTGCATGTAATTTCAAGTCTAATGCTTGCTTTATCCATGGGATAAAGAAGAATTAACTAAAATCTTAGCTGTAGTGTGTGTTCGTTAAAATAGAGCCAAGTCCAGTTTCCAGGACTTAAAGGCAAGTTAGTTTTAAAAGTCTCTAAAGGAACTTGGATTTGAAAGAACTGTGGAAGTCAAGTGTGCTGTCTCTACAAAGAAGGGCATATAAATGAAAGAAGGTATGGTCTAGGATCAGTGGTGGATCAGGAATAAGGTTCTATTAGTTACATCTTTCAGATATTAAAAAAGAAACAACAACAAACCACCTCTGAAATGGATGGATTATGCACCATTCTTATATGGAGAAACCCTGGGATTGACCATCACTCGTACCGCTACTTCCAAGTGGAGCATATTTGGTACTTCTGCTCTTTCTACAACCCATTCCTGGCCAAAACTTTCACTGGTATTTCAGGGAAATGTAAATGGGCTCAGAAACCGTACAGTAGTTTTGCTGTGTGTATGTAAAAATCAATTCTGTGGATTCATTAACACTTGCTAATGGCTCTTTGACAAAGCAATGAACTCTGCTGTTGTTCAGGTGGAGCTGTGTGGGTGTCCCCCACTGGTAGCCCTTGGGTGGGACATCCAGCAAGTGCCTGTCTGCTTCTTGTGCAGGGAAGCCAGTAGCACCAAGTTGCATAGCTCTGCCGGGGTCCCGTGTCCCATAAGCCTCATGTGCAGCAGGGGTTGGTGGTGTCTGCCCATGAACTGATGTTTGTTGCTGTCACCCTAGCTGCTTGCTGAGGTCTTTCATGAAGGGCAGTACCATCTGCCTCTCTTCTTTGCCTTGCAAAGGAGTTAACAGGATGTTCTCCTTCTTGTCTCCTAAGCTCATGAGTGCTATTCAGAAGGGCTACGTGTCTGGAAGCCGGCTGGCTGTACTCATGAAGACTGCTGAGGAGAATCTGCATCGGCGTGTGGGGATTCCGGTGGACCGGAGTGGTGGTGGACTATGAGTTCAAACGCAGCGTCTGCTCATGGCCATGGCTAATGGAGATGCGTCTCTGCTAAAAAACATTCCAGTGCTTCTGACTGGCCTTGCTTATTCCAGATGACTGGCATCTGTCCATGGGTGTAGCTCTTATAAAAACATATTGGTGCATTTGTTGTCTTTATTAATGGTTTTCTGTGCAGCTCTTACTACTCCAGTATGTGGTCTTTTGGATTGGATATTCTTTAGACACAGGGTTTCATTAGCAAGAGTTCAAAAATATAGGTTAGAAAGATTTGGGTGCACACACAAGTGCATGTGCACATACTGCCTCATTCATTAACTTCTATATCACCTTTACCCTCAAAGAAAACAATGCTCAGAAAGTTCATCCTGCCTTTAAATGCATTGCATTGAGTTTTGTGAATACACGTTTAATGTTTAAAAGCTGTTGATCTCTGCTCAACAGAAGTGATACAGGGAGAGCTGATGTTCTGGACTGGAGATAGTATCACAAAAGGATCAAGACTGACACTTTCTGAGGGAGCAGTTGTGAAGAACGGCCATGAGCTTCTGTAGGTGGCTGGTTTTGGTCTTCTGAGTGCTCTGGTATTTCAGTGGTACCAGTACTTGGCCAGACAAAAATATCGGCAGTATGAAGCTGGAAAACTGCAAGGCATCTTGATTAATCACCCAAGCTAATAATATATTTAAAAGCATGGGGACAGGTTTTCTTTCTCCCGTATTAATAAAAATAAGCTTCCTTTAATAAATAGCGTAGTCTAACAGGTGTTGGTTAATGCTTTAAAAGGTGTCATACTGTTTTCAGTTTTGGACAAACCCTGATGATCTGTAGAATATGTCAGATTTTAATAGCATAATAGTCTTAATTCTTCATTTAAAAATGCTTAAACACAGAGTGGAACAAGGAAATTTGTTTTACATTGCACTAAATTGTCTATAAAAGTGAAAGGGCTATTTTTCAGTAGATAAATGGAGGGGAAATATGATCACTCACTTGAGCTGTTTCAACCATGTTGTGTCTGTCTGTTTGCCTTTCTGTTGTTGGATCAGCTAGGGTCAAGATCAGGTGGAAGGTTCCTCCCTAATATAGAACAAGGAGGGGAAAACCACAGAAATGGTATATTGATGAATTTGCCATTCTGTTATGTTCTTTAAGTATAAGTACCAATTTGCAACTGAAAGCTGCAGTTCCAAGGTGTTAGGTTCTCTGCTTCTGTAGAATCTAATCTTTTTTAACCAATGTCGCCACTTTCACTAATGGAAGATAACAGTACAGGACTGAACAGCAAGGATTCCTTTGCTGTTTTGAAAGGGAAGGTGATTACGTACCCAAAATGGAGATGCTGAGGAGTATTCATATGGAGCAGAGTAAGCACTGAGGTTGTTCGGCTGGAAAAGCAGAGTCCTTTAAAAAAAAATTTAAAATTCAGGTGCTTAATAAAAAACAAACAAACAAAAAAAAAAGCAAGCCTCATTTAAAATTCAGTAAATGGTTATATTTCTGCCCAATTTGTAGAATCTGGAGAGAAGGAGACAGTCGTGGGTAAAATGCTTTTCAGATCGTTTTTGCACGTTAAATTTTTCTTTGACCCTGCCTTTTACCAAAATGATGGTGTTATTCAGGGTTCTGGCTGGTTTTGCTTGGAGTCCTGTGCTGGCAAGGCATGGTCTGGGTGACTGAGGACTTAGCGTGTTTGGTAATGTAAGAATTATTTTAGGGATAAAGTTTTTTGTTTATTTTTTTTTTCTGTGGTCCTGCAAACTTTTCTTTTTTAAATTATGTTCCAGTATATTCAGGTGAAGTGTGTAATGGTGGGCACAGCATCATATATCCAAACCCCTCTTCAGATGAAAGCACAGCAACAAATTTTACATACCCTGTAGAACTGGGGGGAATGAATGTAGGTTACACAGGTTGTTTGGGTTAGGTGAGGAAGGTCAGGAGGGAAGGGGCTTAGGATTCTATAACTAACAATAAGGAGAAAAAAAAAAAAAAGAATAGAAGTAAGGAGACCTCTTCCAGGCCACATAAAGAAAAATATTTCCAACGTATACAATATTTACAAAGAAAAATTCTCCTTTATCAATGGCACTGTTAGCAATTAATAATAAAAGTTTACCTGTGAAGCCAGGACTTTCTGCTTTGCACCCAAAGTATACTCTTTGTACTCTTGTTTTAGTAATGCTGCATACAGGATGGGACTGGGGGATTTTTCTCTCTCAATGTGTGTCCTCCGATAGGAATTTGCTTTGTATCTTAGGCACTTTATTGTCATGCTTCTCTGCTCTTTGTATGCCATAGCAAGATCTTGTGTGACCACCCTGTGTGAAGATTGCATGTGTTACTTAAACCAGCTAAATCTGTACTTGGAAAAATCTAGAAATATTTATTTATCACCTCACATCTTTTCAGGAATGTTGGCTTTGGTTTGTTTGGTTTATTTTCTTTTCATGTGAATGTTCTGTAGAAAGAGTTGAACGGTGTGGTGTCACTGTCTTGCATTGCTGCAGTTGAAAACCAGTAATGTGTTTTGGGGTTTCTTGAGGGTTTGGTGGTTTGGTTTGGGTGTTTTTGTTTTGTCATTTTGTTTGGGGTTTTTTTATGGGTTTCTTGGGGTTTTCTTGGGATTTTTTCTGTCTTTGAGGTGGAAGTTGGATTTCTGGATGTGGGAATATTTTGGATTTTAAATAAACTGCATGCGTGGAGGGGAGGGTATGCAAGTACATGCAGTGTGTTTATATATGTGTGTATAAAGGTGTACATATGTGCACACATGTATATGCATTGCCTCTTTTACATATGGCACTTAGGTATTTTGTGAGGTTACTGTTCTAGCCTGATCTGTTAAATACTGTGTTTGAGGCTGGGTAGTCATTTTTATAACTGTCTTGGTCTTTTACTGCCATTATTTATTACTTTTGATATACACAATGAGCTGCATGCATTTATAGAGCAATAAGAGGATGTATTTAATGTGCCTTGTTTTTAACTGAGCAAGAACTGAAAGCATGAATCAATAAAACTGATTAAAAATGGTCTTTTCACTGGCAGTTTGTTACGGCAGTTGCAAAAATAACTTTGATTATCCTTGAAAAAGTTTATTTTTAAGGGGAGAATGTCAGATAGATGTTTCTTCGTAAACATAACATAATTTTGTCCATGCTTTCCCATTTCAGCTCAGAATTTAGTGCTTTATAGTTTAGAAGTGAAAATTGAGAGTTAATGCAGCACTTAGCATTCTTGGGATGTAGAAGCTGTGTGTGCTCGCTGCTGACACACAGAGTGAGGTATTCTGCACTGCCATCTCATACTAAAATCACAGCCAGCCAATTGGCCCGGATTTTGGGGGAGTTGGAAATGCCAGTTGCAAGTGTTCCTTTGCACACTGATGAATTTTATCATAACTAAAATCAATACAAATGAATGGAAGAAATTTCATAATCCATTTTGATCATTTTACATGTCAAGTTAGTCCAGGGTTGCCATGTGTTGATAAATGTTCTTACCAAAAAAATGCTATATATTTTCATTGTCAGTAAATCAGTAAAGTGCTTATCAGTTTTAACACAATTTTTATAATCTCCATATTATTTTATAGGTTTTAATTTTCACTTGTAGTATGGATATTCCACAACTGTGATGCAGCTGTGCCGAGTACAGGGTTTGTGTACATGCAGGCAGGATAACTCCCCTCCACATGTCCCCCACAGAAATAAGCAGGACCAGGACCCCCAGAGTGGTATTACAAAGATTATAAGTTTTATCTAATCAGTGGTGTGTAAGTAATATGTCAAAAGATGTTTGCTGCAATCGTTTTTGTCCCAAATATTTTATGGCACTAAAATTGCCTTGGGTTGTGATCTTGATTTTGCTGCGCTCCACGGAACTGAGAGGAGTTTTCTCGAGGATGGTGTTTTGGGACTGGGTTCCCTTGCTTTGCACAATTTTCTCCACTGAATGTTCAAAAATTCAGATTTATTGCA